>CANUEP010006387.1:0-22300 GCA_947857235.1 Jatropha podagrica
GCGGGCGTGTCCCGTTCTCTCTCTCTTTTTCACTTCCGGAGGGTTTTTCGGGAGTTCCGGACCTCCAAAAAATATTCCGGGACCAGTTCTGCGATCCTCGTAATTTTCCGGACGTTTCAAGTACCATGTTGGCATACTTTCCATGCATTTCCAAAATGGCCTTTGGTCCGGCCGGGCTATTTGCAGTCCGGGAAAATAGGCTTTTGAGCCTGAAAAAATTGAGTGTTCACAGAAAGGCCCTGCCCTATTCAACAAACTTACAAATGTAGTTCATTTAAAATAGATTATGGGTTTTCATAACATAATCCGAAGGCTTGGTCACAATCAAATTATATTATTCGCTACGTATTCAATTCAGTTAGACAATACGAATCTCAACTTTATTGACAACTATATGCTTTCCTATTAGATTGAATAATGGGGCCTTATTGAACAAACAACAAGAAAACAATAGAGATGGAATTTCTCATCAGATTTAAAAAACACATAAAAGCCAATCAAATTTAAATAATAAACTTATCGTATTTAGATCTCACAATCTTGAAGAATCCCTACTTGAAATGAACCCTCGACTGAAAATAATAAGTTTAGCTGCTCATGGCTATGGAGAAAATAAAGAAAAATAATAATGCTATTTAGAAACAAGGAGAGGAGATAACCAAATATCCTTTACAAACTATATGGTCCTATATATAATGAAGGAAAGAAGCCCTAAAAATAATATCTAAATATTTAAATTGAGTATCTGTTAAATCCCTTAAAAGGTGGGCCAGCTTGCATTTTAGAAGATATTTTCTTTTGTTGTATCGCTTGATCATAGAGTTTGCTCATATAGATCATGGCAGTTATCTAGTGTGCCATGTAGTCATGCTATTGCATGTGTACACTATAACAGAAGAGATATTCTTAATTATGTTGATGAGTACTTGATAAAGAAAAGTTTTGAACTGACATACAACTATGGATTAACACATTTGAATGGTGATGACATGTGGCCTACTGTGGATGAGCCGTACATTTTACCCCCAGATTACGTGAAGAAACCTAGCAAACAAAAAAAAGGCAAGAATGAAGAGTGCAAAGGAATCACATCTGGTTACCAAACATCGCAATATGAGTAGAAAGGGAATAGTCATGAGGTACCAACATTGCTTGGAGTTTGGCCATAATAGGAGACGGTTTCCTAAGATAGATGAAGCCCCTGCTCCTAAAGATCCTAAATCTATATAAAATCTATTTAATTTTTTTTTAACTTGTTCAATTATGGCAAGATGTGCATAACTTTTGTTATTTTGCAGAGAAAGGTTGGAAGGCCACAGAAGGATAATCAAATAGCAGCTCCACCAAATGTGTGCACATCCAATGAAGCACCTATAGACACATCACTTATTAGAAAGGAAATGCAGCAGACTCAATGGGGCTATGGTCTTTGCATCTTTTTAGAATCTAAAAATATTTATGCAAGGGTGACATTGCATTTTGTGCTTATTTATGTTTTGTGTTTTAGCAGCCTTTTGTATTTATGGATGTTGGTGTTTTGTGATTGCATTCTATTATAATCATTTTGACTACATAATGGCCATTTTGTTGGCCAATTTGCTTCATGCTATTTTGCTTACATTATCCATATTCAGCACCTTTTTTGCTTGCATTAGCCGCATTCAGTAGCATTTAGGCCATTTTCATTCATTTATATTTTATTTCAACAGCATTTTTAGGCCATTTTTCATTTATTTTTTTTATTTCACTAGCATTTTAGCCATTTTTGATTCATTTTGTTATTTCACTAGCTTATTTGCTGACTTTGCATTTATTTAATGATGATACCAATGTATAAGTAATTTCACCAGATGCCTGAATCTAGTGGTCCGAAGCTTGTTAATGGAGCAGCTGCAACTGCAGCAATAGCAAAACAAAAATATGTAAGGTCACAAGGAAGAGAAAACATCCCAATAAGAGGAGCCTCAAAGTGAGATCAATTTAAGTTAGCATCCTCCAATAATAAACCAAGAGCAGTAGGGAAAAGTTCATGAAGAATTTTTACTTGAAGATTTTTTGCTAACTATTTTGCTAAATATAGACCAGTAGAATAGTTCATAGGATAGTTCAGCTTCAAATCCAATTTTTTTGTTCTTTTTATCTGGAAAAAATGGGCAATGAAGCTGGAAATATGATACACAAATGTTGAAAATTTTTGTTCCACAATAATTGGGATTAGCAGGATATACATACTGAATTTTGTTATGGATTAGCCATGATATTGTTATTAGGATGTTGCTTCATCAGCATAACCACCATATATTGCTGATAATGAGCATCCAACTACAAATTATTAAAACAATTCATATTTTTGGCAATACAATATATATTATATTATTCCATTGCTTTTTATGTTGTTCCTATTATTTTATCAAATTAGCACATATGTTTATATGAAGTTATAATAGATCATATGAAGTTATAATAGATTTATTTATCCAAAAATTTTAACTAACAAATTTAGGCAACAAGCAATTCATTTCTATTAATTCAACACTAGCACATATGTTTACATATGAAGTTATAACAGATTTATTTATCCAAAACTATACAAATATGAACTAACAAATTTAGCTAAAAAATAATTCATTTCTATTAGTTCAACATCATGTTTCAAGTACAATAATGATGGTGTACGTGGATGCAAAATCTTAAGCTTATCAATCACAAAAACCTAACATGTAAGCAAATTAAAATAGCTTCCCAATCCTCAGGAAACACAAACAAAGAGCACTACCCATGAACAACATTGCAAATATCAATCTTTCATTTGCAGCTGCAATTTTTTGTAATTCATTCTTCATTTGCTTCATCATTTCCTTCTATTTTAAAACCTTCAACTTACTTTCTTTAAGTTGTCCTTCTATTTCAATTCTTTGCTCCTCCACCATATGCAACTCACATTTCACGGCTTGTAACCTATCGTACAGTGCATTCATTACTTGGTTTGCCCTTACAAGATACTTAGCATCAAACTAGATAAAAAAATTGCAACCACCATTATTCTGCATTAACATTAAAGTCATTTTTATAGTTAACCAAGCCAAGTATAATGGAAAAAAACAAGCTGAATTTCAGAGTTTATCTTCCAATTTGGACATCCATAAAACCTTCTACCAGGGTTTGATATGCTCTAAGAGGTACATAAATGAGCTCGCTGATGACACTTACAAAATACAACCGAGTTGTTTATCATTGAGTTGCTTGATTCCTCATTGATATCTCTACTAAGTTCCATTTGCATTATAACCTTCAACACTCCAAGTTCTTTTGCAACTTGTAAAAATCTATCAAGTACGACTTAATTTCCAGATTCAAAGAAAAGAGAAGAAGAAGCTGAGTTTACATGCCTTCACTCATCACCCTAAGGGAAAGAAGAATCCCCAAACGGCCAGCAAAATGGTTAGGGATGTTGGAACTGAAGCTCTTCAGGCAACCACATTACTGAGAAAGAGGAAATAGGGTTGGGGTTCTCTTATTTTTTAAACAGTGCGTTTTGGTTTGTAACCTTGTGTCAGGAGTGGGTCCAAGTTATTATTTTTTTTATTATTTATTTAGGGTTAAATTTTAATTTGGGGTATAATTATGATGAAACTTTGTAATTGGGGTGTCTGAGGGATTATGGTCATTTTAGGGTGCGACTGATACAACCCGCAAAGTTCGAATATTTTAAATGAATTACTCATTCTAAAATTAAGGTTATATTATGTGAATTATATTAGTAGTGAATTATATTGTTAATATAGAATATGGTGAGTTGATAGAAGTCTTAAATTTGAGGTTAATATACAATATTATAATTTGTTAAATTAAAGGTTTATTATAAATTAAATAATCAGAGTTGAATATAATTATTATTTTAATGGTTGAATATTTAAAATAGTCAATTACCCGATAAATATGCCATGTGAGGAATAATTATTAAATATATGGGGTTGCTATATTTTTAGAAAGCTGATTATATTGAATATATAAGGGAACTTATATTTTTAAGTGAAATGTTGTTATAGTTAAAATAGGAGTTGGAATTTAAACTGATAGATAAAAATAAGTAAATAAGTTTATTAAATTAATTCTTTTAATTCTCAATTAAGAGAAATCATTTATCTGATATTATTTTTCCTAATTATATGTGTCTTTCTAGATCGATCGAGTTTCTATACTGTTTCTCCAACTCAGAACTCAAAGTAGAATTGAAATATTTTACTATCACTATGAGTAATAATAAATGGTGCGTATACGCAAAACATACACATATCATACCTTTATTATTTAAATATAATCGGTATTCATTTCTAAACTTTATTGTTGTTATATTATTGATATTATCCATCTTACAAATATAATATTCCAGTCCTATAATATTATATAGTTATAGTCTCTAATTACATTCACATTTTGTATTTAATGAATTGTATTGATTAAATTATTGGATTAATTGTGATGTGAAAATGATGTGTTTTGTATCCGACGAAAATTAGGACAACGTGTGTCACTATGGACCGTTAGTTAGGTATGAGGGATTGGCTCCTTGATATGTGTGTGTGTGTGTGTGTGTGTGTGTGTGTGAATAAAAAAAGTAGGCCAAGTGCTGGTAGGTGGATTTGTGACGTCATTGATCAATTTCGACACGTTGGAAATATCTGAATGTGACATATCTGAAGGTGCTGATGTTGTGACATGTACTTGTGGAAAGTGTGTATTTTATATATTTTGAAAGCATAATGCTTGAATGTGAGTTTGATTATTTATTACTATTCACTAAGTTTGGTGAAACTCACCTCCTTCCATAAACTTTTCAAGAAGAAGAAATATTACTGGTTCATAAAGACTCAGCTTCTTTCTCTGCAAAGATTCAGCAATTAAATCCAGCTTTTCAAAATGTTAGTATGAACTATATGTTGTGTTTGAGATATGCTACGTATCTTTATTTGGTTCCGCAGTTAGATTGATAAATTAATATTTGGTTATGTAAAAATTATTGTGTGCTCATAAATAACCAGTGGAGTATTTTCTGAAAATCTAAAGATTATATGATAGAAATAGTTTGATCATATTTTGACAGATAAATTTTATATGAAAATCTAATTTAAAGATTATAGGCCTGAGCTATGAGATATATGTGTTATTGAAGCTAGGTCAAGATTGTTAATTAACTGATAATTGAATAATGTGATAATATGGGCTTACTATTTTTCAAATTCAGATGATAATAGAGAAAGATTGTTATAGTTTAGGCTTACTACGAGCTTCGGAGGTCTCAAGATTACCTAGGTCCTAGTGCCAGTTCGGTCCTTGGATTTGGATTATGACAGAAAATCTATCTTGGCATCAAAATTTACCTAGAAAAACATATTGAGATCAAGCTATGAGACACTTTTTGGTAAGTATAATAATTGACCAAAGAAACAATGGATAAGAATAATAAAGATAAAAAAAGTTGTTGTCACCTTGTGCATAGGAACAACTCTTAGATAGGTCATTATCCATCATTTGAATTGCATAGCACCAAATACAGTCTAACTAAGTGATTCATTGGACAATTGATAAATCATGATAAACCAACTATGTATAATCAGCAAGAATTTATCAATTATATAAAAAAAAAAAACCTCAAGTTGATAAGATTTAGTACAAGAAATGTTTTCTTTCACAATATAATAAATGTATATTTTAAAACCACCATTTTTTCTTTTATGCTTCAGCTTTTGAGGTTCTTACAATTAAATATGGAAGTGGAAGAAGTATAAGTACACACTAAATAACTCTTAACCGATAGTTAATAAAGAAATACAAAGAGCCTTTAAACTTGATATATAAAAATGTAGTATTTTAAATCAATCTCACTAAAAAAGGCTCTTGATCTTGAATTGACATAGAACAAACTTTGATTCTTTAAACTTGGGAGAGACTTTTTGTAGTCTTGAGTTCAACAGAGCTTTGGGGCTTCTTTTTCTATCTTTTTCTCTATGAGTCTGTATGTCCTCGAATGTGAAGAGAGACCTCCTATTTATAGAGATTTGAGAGGGTCCCCTTGCTAAGTATGTAATTTGATTGGTCCACTTGACAAGCTCCGATTGGCTGCTGTTGCATCACCTAACTTATGTAGACAACTCATTTATTAGTTAAGATTTAATTTAATTGCTCCACTTGGCTAATTTTTATTGAACTTTACTACATTATTTATTTATGCAGCAAATAATATTTATCCAATAATTTTATTTTAATAACCATTTAAATATTTTGATAAATTATTAAAATAAATTATTTAATTTAGCTAACTAATAATTTAATTGGCTAATTAAATAATTAAATTAACTTAAATAAAATTTAGGTGTCTACGAATGCCCACTCAAGACTTGTTCATGAACTTGTTTGAATGGGTCTCGAAATTTAAAAAAAATTTTCTTTAATTCATGCCCCTTTTTTATAGCATGAAAATTTTTTTTTCTTTGGCCTAAGTTGATGACCCAAATTTTTTTTCCTTTAACTTGAATTTTCAAGTTAAAATTTTCTGGCAACTTCAATTCAGTAGGCTAATCATTTTTTTAAGCCCAAATAGTGAAACTCTAATTTTTTTTTTTATAATTAGAATTTCCTATTTTTTTGTCCTTCAAGAAATTAAATCTTTCATGATTTTGGAGTTGAGAAACTAAATACTTGTTGAATTTGGAGTTGGAAGATTTAAATTCTTGTCAAATTTGGAGTTGAAAATCTGAATTTTTGTCGAATTTGGAGTTGAAAATTTAAATCCTTATCGAATTCAGAGTTGACAATTCTATATAAAAGGAACCCTTTGCTTGATATATTTTTTTCTTATATATCACCCTTTAAGACTCAACTAGAGCTATCTTCCATTACATACCAATCGAAGGGAATTCTTTTTCTTCAACTGCAACAATTACACAAGATTGGTATTATAATTCTTGGTGATCGCAGCATTAAACACAGGTTCTCTCATGCCTTGAAGTATTTCTTTTTTTTCATTTTTTTTTTCGCGACTATGTTGCCTTCATCTTTTCACCTTGTCTGCTTGTACACTGTAAGTCGGGCTTGATTTGTTCAGCATTGAACGACTTTATGCTTCTTTTCATTGGTTTTCCCACCGTTCGTCGACATCTTCAAATATATATATATATATATACATATATATATATATAATCCTTGCATGATCTTCTCTTTTTTTCCTAACTTGTTCGCATCATAAAATCATGGCCTGCACCTTGTCCATGAATCAGCCATGGAAGCTTTCTTAAAAGTATTTTTTTTTCTTCTCTTTTTTTTTTAAATTCTTAATTGATGATCATGAACAGTAATCTTACATGCTTGATTTCCATTTGCATGGTCGATTCAATTGATGACCAACAACTAGCGAATTTAATTTGACTTGAACATGGTTGATCATATGAATTTGACTTCTTGTTTTTTTTAAGTTCATATGAATTATATTTTCCTTGGGCATGTCAAAATTAATTTTTTTTAACAAGTGTTCTTTTGATTCTTTTTTTTTTAGCTAGTCAACTGCTTTTGAGAATTCATAAAAATGGTTCGCATAATTGATCTTTTGGCTTCACAAAAAATTCCATGTATGAAAATTTTGAGCGACAACAAAGAGGATTCAAAACCTAGAATAGTCTTTACCTTTCAAAGATTTGCTGATGAATTTTTTGGAGCCAATGCACCAAACAAATTAGACCCACCTCATTTTATGGATTGGACTATCGAATGTACATGTGAATTTCAACTTTCACATGAAGTAGTTAAGCACGTCCAATGTCGTTTGCTGCAATCTTCACTTCATTCGCTTCAAACTCTATCAAATAATCTTTAACTTTTGAGGAGTCGCATCTACAACAATGACGTTTCTTGGCATCTTTCTTTCAAATTTGCTGGTGAATTTTTATTTATCGAATGCTATTAGGAGTGGCTTAAAAATGTGTTGGCAAGTAATAAGAACATACTTTTGAAAGCCAAAGTGTATCATGCTTTGTTCGCATCACTCTTCACTTATGATCACTTCTCTAATGTTATTCATCATTTTTGTGAACATTGGAGTGCTTCAACAAATACTCTTTTCCTCCCAGCTAGAGAAGAGTCTATTTCTCTTTTGGATTTGAAGTCCCTAGCAGGACTTCCAATCCATGGCTCATTTTATGATGAGATTATCCCTTCAATTATAGATCTTACTAAGATCAATGAAGGTGGAACTCCTTTCCTACCACGAAGCTGCCAATACTTATTATATGCTTACTACAAAAATGCCAAACGGGTTGAGAACACCTTTAAGCAGAATGTTTGCAATTGGGAAAACTTTCAGTTCCGTGGTCCTGTTAGATATCCTGAGCCTCCTAAAAAAGGACTACATTAAAAGAACTGCTCCTCCCAAGAAGAATTTTAATCCTGCAAGTGTTATTAGCAACAAGTTACCGTGAGATGCAAATTGGCAAAAGCCTTTTGAGATTCTAAACATAGAAGATGACCTACAAGAATAAGTTTACTTGGCTGCTTTAATTTCTTGTTGGTTATGCAAGTTCATTCTTCCGCATAATGCAGTGAATCTTATTTGTCCAAACACCTTCAAAGTTGCAAGTATGATTTCTGTAGCGAAACCTTTTCTTTGGCTATTCCCATTTTGGCAAGCATTTATGAAGGCCTTCAAACAATCTCTACTGCTATAGCTTTGAAGAGGTGTGAAGTTCCATTACCTTTCCATTATGTTTATGCTTGGCTAGCTAACCATTTTGACACGCACTTTACGCATGACGTTGATAGAGATGCTAGAATGACTTCTTACAGTGGACAATGAATGGCCAAGTATTATAATGAAACTGAAGTCACCAAACTTTTTATGGAAAGAAAAGCTTATTTGGGTCTATCTCATGTAATGAAGAAAGACCTCCTTTTAGAGGATAATGGCAAGTTATCTTCACATCAAGTGGAACACTTCATTAATCTTCATTCAAGCTTCTTAACTTTGCACTATAAGAACCAATACATCATTGAGTCATATAGCCCCCATAGATTTAGTAGACAGTTGGGTTATTGCCAAGATCTTCCTGGTAACATGGACATGTCCTTTTCAAGAGTGTCTTTAGGAATAGTCATACAGCTTTGGGAATCTTGCATTCATTTGACTAGTGGCGCTAAACTAACTGTTCCTTTAGTGAGACTTGATGGTCGTTTCTCCTGTATTGAAGCATATAAGGATTGGTGCAAAATAGAATGGTCTAAAGCTTTTCCTCAAGATGAGATGCCGAAGCTAAGAGCAATGCCAAACCTATTGAAATCTTCAAAGCCTTCTCGTTTGAATAATTCAAATGTTAAAAAGAGTAAACGCATCCCTTTAAATCCTACCCAAGAATTTACTATTGAGAAAGATAAGAGAGAAGTACCATTTATGTTGAAGTTAAAATCACAAGCAGCTGCTAGCACTTCCACAAAGAAAGATTCCTTAATAGAAGCAAGCGATGAATCAAATCCTTGAAACAATGGCATCTCCACTCAAGTTATAACAACTCCAAAAATAACTGAAGAAGCATTGAATTCCACTCCAATCAAAGGCGTTCTAGAAAGATATGCCTATTTCATCTCCTTCAAATAAAGAGAAGCATGATTCCAACTGTTGTTGGAAGAAAATAAAGTGAAACAATCAAGCTTCATCAGCATAACAATTTTATGATCCTGATGAACTGGTAAGCTTTTTTTTTTCTTTCCCTATATTTTTTTAACTTTTGTTTACTTTAATCTTTTGAACTTTATTCTGCGAATTTCTTATTGCAATTGAGCTTCAATCATGTGATTTGTGATGATGAACCTTGTGCATTACCCTTAGATAGAATGAGTTCTATACTTGGGCCAACTTCTTTCGACCTCCCTTTAATTACTTCGAAGGATCTTGATGGAAATCCTTCATTGAAAGAATCTAAAACTGGTCACTATGGCGAAAAACCACAAGACGCTCTTCAAATAAAGAAAGCAAGTTGCCATGCTACTTCTGAAATGTTTGCATTTTACAATAATGATTTTATGATTGATTGTCGCCGTAAAGTTTTGATAATGGCATGGAAGGGATTAAGAGCTAAAATTGATCAAAATTCTACAACCCATGTTCCTTCCCTTGCTGAAATAGCCCATATAATATTTGATGGCATTGAAAAAGGAGAAGGATTTAATACCACTATCCTAAGAGAGCAATTCGCAGGCTACCTTCAACTTGCCAAAGATTTCTTGCAATCGAAATCATCTTTTTCTTTAAGCTTTTCACTAGAATTTCAGCCAAAGGAATTAGAGAAGTTAAGAGGGTAGCTGGATGATTCTTTAAGTCTTTAGAAAGAGGCCATTGCCAATTCTTCGTTTGTAAAGGATGAAATTATCAAAATTGAGGAAAAAATAGTCAAGTTGACTTCAAGGGAGAAAGTACTTGAGTCCTCTTTAGAAGGTATGAAAAGTGATGTCTTGGAGAAACAGAGCATGGTTTCACAAGTTCGTGAGGAAATATACAAAGTTGAAGCTATGCTAATACGCAGTGAAGAAGATGAGCAATCTCTCTCTAAATTGCAAAAGCTACTTTCTGATAAGCGTAATGACTTGGAGCAGCTTGAATGAATCCATGGAAGCTTTCTTTTTTTTTTTTTAGACTTTGCTTAGTCTTTTTTTTTTAATGTAATCAAATTCCTTCATTATTAATAAAATTTGATTTCATTAATCACTTATCACACTAATCACTTTCACTCAATTTTTTTTTTTTGTGACTATACTTAGCAAAATACTAAGTTGCCTACATACCTTCTTTTTGAAAGGATCAAGTCATAACGTAGTTCAACTACAAGAGATTTTCTTTTTTTTTATGTGATTGAACTTAGTGTAACACTAAGCTACCTACGTACCTTCTTTTTGGAAGGATCAAGTCAGAATGTAGTTCAATTACAAGAATTTTTTTTTTGTTTTTTTTAGTCGTTCACAGTTTTAGCTCGTGCGGGCCAAGAGCACCGTCGACCTTCTAGGCATATTATCTGTTCAAAAAATTGCAGTTCATTGGTCCGATTCACACTCCAGCTTGATCAATTATCTTGTTTGCTCCATTTGAGTAGACTTTTTGAACTATATATGGTCCGTCCCATTTTGAGAAGAACTTATTGCCCATACTTCGTAACATGATTATTAGTCTTCTCACTGCTAGAACCATATCACCAACTTGAAAAGAGCGTATTCACACCTACTTATTAAAAGCTTTGCACATCCAGGCTTGATAACACTCCAAACATTATTGTGCTTTAAGTCATTTTTCATCTATTGCTTCTAACTCTTGCAGGCGAAGCCGAGCATTATCTTCATTAAAGAGACCTTCTTAAATGGCAATTCTCAAGGATGGAATTTGTTGTTAGAAAGGAAGAACAGCTTCTACACCATAAACAAGCGAATATGGAGTTGCTTAAGTTGATGTTCTATATGTAGTTTGATAAGCCCATAATGTTTCCCCTAACCTTTCATGCCAATCCTTATTGATCAATTGACTATTTTCTTCAGAAGTTTACTCAGAGTCTTATTGAATGCCTCTACAAGCCCATTCGCTGGTGCATTGTACATGGACGAATTATATTGCTTAAATTTGAATTAGTCACATAACTTGTCCATGTCTTTATTGCATAACTCCCTTCCATTATCAGTTATGATGTATCGAGGCACACCAAAATGATAAATGATGTTCGTTCTAATAAAGATCACTATAGTCTCCTTCTTGATTTCTTTGTATTGAGCAACTTCAGCCCATTTTGAGAAGTAATCAGTAGTAGCAAGGATATATAGGTGGCTACTTAAACTTTTTGGAAGTGGTCCTATGACATCCAATCCCCAAGCTTCGAAAGGCCATAATGCTACAGTTGGATGAAATGGTTCAGACAGTTGATGAATTCAGTTTGCATGTAATTGACACCTTGACATCTTTTAGCGTAATTCATGCAATCTATTATCATTGTTGGCCAATAGTACCCCATCCTTTTAATTTGAAAGTGAAACTTTGGCCCAAATTGATGCGCACCTCAAACACCTGAATGTGCTTCTTTTAAAGCTCTAATAGCTTATCCCACCCAAGGCAGCATAGGAAACTCCATCAAAAGAGCGATGATAAAGTGTACCTTTGAAATTTAAGAAGCGAGAAGCCCGACGTCTTATTTAAGCTTTCTTTCTTGGATCATCTAGCAATTTTCCATGATCCAGATAATTGACAAGAGGTTGTCGCCAATCTTCTTTATCAATTTCATAAACGGAGACAACATCTACTTCCTTGAGTTCAACATCCAACATAAGCAGTATTACCCATCTTTTACATATTGGCACCTTTGGTTCTACATCTAGCAATGCTAGAGTTAGTGCCAAATTCGCTAAATAATCAACTTGGTGATTTTCTTTTCGAAATACATGCTCGATGGAAGTACTGTCAAACTAAGAGAGAAGCTTAGCAGCATAGTTGAAGTAAGGCAATAACCCTGGCTTTCTTACTTCATACAAGGAAAGTACTTAATTGATAACAAACTTTGAATCTCCACATATCCTCAAGTTTGATATTTCCATGTCAATCACCATTTATAGGCCAAGTATCAAAGCCTAATATTCCGCCACATTATTTAAGCACCTCTCGACTAAGTTAAATGCAAAAGGTAAGATTTCTCTTTATGGAGTGATGAAAACAACTCCAGCACCTGCACCCATTTGACTTGATGCACCATCAAAAAACATTCTCTAAGGTTGTGGGACTTCAATAAGGAAAACTTCTTCATCCAGCAACTCTTCAAAGAACTTCCAACCATCACGAATAGGATGGTTTGCAAGAAAATCAGCAAGAGGTTGCCCTTTCGTTGCTCTTTATGGTATATATGTTATCTCAAAGAAGTAATAAAGCCCATTTCGCTAGTCTTCCAAATAAAATTGGTTTGGCCATCAAATATTTGATGGGATCAGCATATGAAATCAACTGAACTGAATGAGCCTACAAGTAATGCCTCATTTTCTTTATAGCAAACATTAGTGCCAAACACATCTTTTCAATTGGCGAACAGTTCAACTCAGCACCAATTAGCATTCTACTGAGATAATACAATGCATTCTCCTTTCCTTTATCATTTTCTTGTGCTAATAATACTCCCAAAGAGCATTCTTGAGCAGCAATATATAAGATGAGGGAACGCCCTTGTATTGGAGCCCTAAGCACAAGTGGATTCATCAAATATGACTTAATGCTTTTAAAAGCATTACCACATGCTTCATCCCATTCAAAAGGAATGCCCTTTTTCATGAGTTGATTGAACGGCTGACATCGACCGGCTAGATTTGAAATAAACCTTCGAATGTATGCCAATTTCCCTTGTAGGCTTTTGAGTTCATGAATATTTCAAGGTTTTGGCATTTTGTGGATTGCATCAACTTTAGATTGATCAATCTCAATACCTCGATGTCTCACAATGAACCCTAAAAATTTTTTGAAGAGACTCCAAATGCACATTTTAAAGGATTTATCTTTAATTAAAATTTACGTAAACGCTGAAATACTTATCAAAGATCATGGATGTAGTCAGTTGCTTCCTTTGACTTTACAACTAGGTCATCAACATAGCACTCAACATTTTTGTGGAGCAAATCATCAAATATTTTTTGCATTGCTCATTGATAAGCAGCACCAACATTCTTCAATCCAAAAGGCATAACTGTGTAGCAATATATATCTTTTGACGTTAGAAATGGTATCGCTTCTGCATCCTTAATAGCCATTGGGATTTGATTGCAGCCAAAAAAGTCGTCCATGAAGGAAAGTCGTTCATAACCAATTCTGGTGTCCGCCATAATTTCAATGATGGAATGAGGAAAGTCATCCTTTGGACATGCATTGTTTAGATCTCAAAAATCTACACAAATTCTTAACTGCCATTTTTCTTTCTGACAGGGATAATGTTTGAGATCCACGTAGGATACTTGACTTCCCTTACGAAATCGACCTCGATGAGTTTATTGGCTTCAACTTCTATCTATGGGATCAATTTTAGACAGAATCGCCTTTGAACTTGTTTCACTGGCTTCACCTCAGGTTTGATTACCGAGTTATGAACTGCTACCCTAAGATCCGATCCCGACATCTCTTTATAAGACCATGCAAAGACGTCTCGATACTCTCGAAGTAATTCAACATACTCCATTTCCTCCTCAGACGATAAATTTGCACTAAGGAAAATTGGACAATGGTCTTCCATTGTTCCGAGATTGACTTCTTTCAACTCATCAATCGTAGCTTTATTTTTCTCTTCCAAAGCAAAAGGAGCATCCTCATCACTTTCCTCAATAGGAGCTTGGTCTTGATCCAAGTCTTCAAAAGTAACATGGCCAAACATCACTACATCAAGTTCTTCTTTCTCAGATTGATTAGAGACTTGGCCGGTTATAACCATGGTATGGGGTTTTGCCTTCAATGTGGATCCAGTGGTCACCACCCACTCAGTTTTTCTTTTCATTCGAGAGGGGATGTTGCTGCGCAAGTCATTATAATCTATAGCAATAGCAAACTACTTCTTGTTGTTCTTCTTTCCTTTACTTGCTTTTAAAATCCTAATTCTTTAGTGAATGGAGGTGTTACTGCTTTCAGTGTTTGCACCTCCTGGAGTTCCAATTCAATCAAAGACAGAAATTCGATTTGAAGAAACTCCTGATCGACTGAAAATAGAAGCTCTTGAGACCTCGCTTTTTGTCTTCTCCAGTTCTTCAGCAGAAATGCAATTAAAGGCTTCCCTTTTTATTCTCAAGCGTAAAGGAGCAAGAGCTTGATGCAACAGGGGTCTCCACCTTTAGACCCCTGATCAGTAGTATTCTTCTCTTTCTATACTTTGCAAATCCCATTTGATAATTGCTCATTATCACCATTCTTAAAATCCTTTGTCAATTTGTCCACATCAATAGAATCACACCTAGCTTTAGCTAGTAGTTTATAAGCATTGGTGTAACAGTCTAATTTTTCGGTGTTGTAAATAGTGATTTACCGGCTTGTGAATAGTACCATCGGTCCAGGACTTGGTATTATTTCGGTCTGAAAAAATTACTACCTGTGTCTAATATATTAATTAATATTTTGGAGCATGTTTGCATGATTTAGGTGGGTGGAGAATATTTCATGAATATTTTTGGAGAATTGCAGCAACTAATGAATATTATTTTTAGTGTAGTATATTAGGGAATAAATGATGAATTATTTTTGAGAAGTTAATTTAATTAATTTGTTGGAGTTAAATAATATTTAGAAATGAATTATTTGAGGAATATTTAGAGCCATTGGATGAGATTATCTAAGATTTGATCTTGGCCATTGATTTAGCATGAAAAGAGGAAGCAAAGTTTGACTTTGCTACTTTAGTATTCTACACATTCTCTTCCTTCTTCCTCCCCATTCTCCATGCCATTTCTTCTTCTCCTCTTCTTCCTCCATTTCTTTCATTTTTCTACCACAAATCTCCATTAAACCACCTAATTATAGAAAAGTAATTAAATCTTAAGGAACAAGTAATAGAAGCTAGAATTTGGAGTTCCTAAGCTTTGGATTTGAAGTTGCCATTGAAGGAGGTGAGTTGTAATTTTTGGATTTTGTAAATTATTAAGTAAAACTCTAGGATTAGCCATGAAATTAATGCATTAAGCCATGCTCCTTTCTTTTCTAGTATTAATTTTTTATTTTAATGAGCACTTTTCCTACTTTAAAGAGATTGGTGAACCCTCCACCAAAGGCAAAGAGAAGGCTAAGGATTAGTGTTCTCTAAGCTTACTCAAGCTCATTCAAGAGGTTAGGGCACTATTATATCAATTTCCCTTCCATTTTCTTTAACTTTCAATTTTTAGGTTTTTGTGTGATTTTTGAGTTCTTGTTGTTTTTGTTGGGAAAATGTGTAATTTATGGTTTATACATATTATTCCATGAATTCTAAGCATAATGTGATGCTTGAAAGAGAAGAAGAACATCTCTTTCTTCCTTCCCTTCTCTTGGCCGAACCTCCTTGGGAGGAAGGGCACAAACTTCTATCTTATATTTTGGTGTTCTTTGATTCTAGTATGATTTTGAGTGAGATTGTCCTTGAGAAAATGTGAATAATTTAAAGGAAAACATTTTTCCTCTTTTAATTGAGGGAGAGGCTGAACCTAGTATGGGTAGGAGGGCCTTGGGTTTCTTTTGATTTTTATGTGAATTTTAATGCAAAGGAGTAAATTGCGATATGTTTTAATGGTAGCTTAAATTACTTACTTAAACTTTAATGTTTAAGCATTCTTGCAAAACTTAAAGAAAGCTTTAAAGGTGTATAAGTGATTTTGTAAAATCTAAAGTGTGTTTAAAGGTGTTAACACTTGGATTTCTAAGTACTTTAAGTATGTGTGTACATGTATTAAAGAGGTATGATTTTGATTGGGAACATAAGAAAGATTTGCTAAGAATTTACAAGTTGTAAGTAAAAGAATTTCGAAAATAAAAAGTGTTAATTTTAAAATGATTTGGAAAAGAATTGGGAAATGAGAAATGAGGTTATTTGTGAAAGAATACATTTATTCTAGGCTCTACTTTATATGATTGACATGTAGTATGATGAGATGTATTGCGATACATGAGCATGCTCGGGTTATCAGCCCATTTTATTTGGTGGATCTATGATCATAAGCTAGGGTTATCAGCCCTTATAAATAAGCGGATGCTCTTATTATAAGATGGGGGTGGCACTTCCACAGGCCACGGTGGTGCTTTCACAGGCCACGATTACATGATGGGGGTGGTGCTTTCACAGGCCACGATTATACGATGGGGGTGGTGCTTCCACAGGCCACGATTATATGATGGGGGTGGCACTTTCACAGGCCACGATCGAATATGCTTACATTCTTTCTATTTAATACGAGCCTTCATTAAGAATGGAATTTTATTAAATTATAAAGAATGAAGACTAATATGTATTATAATCTTTTTCTTTTTGTTTTATGATTTTCATGGTGTTCAAATTTAATTGATATGATTTCGAAATTTAATTTACATATATTTGAGTAATTTAAAGCATTTTCAACACTTGCTTTTGTGCTATGTGTGTTATTTTAAATTGTTAATTATTTTGCACCACTGAGTCTTCCACTCAGCGCGTTGATTTTTATCATGCGCAGGTTAGGAGCGGAGGATGCTTTTCAGGACCAGAAGGGAATGCCAGAGTAAATATACCATTTTGGGTAGAATATTTCTTGTATGGTGATTTTGGCATGTATATAAATATTGTAAATGGTGAAGGTTGTCCATATTAAGTTTATTATTAATTAAGAGTTGTGATTAATTAAGTAATGACTTTTTATTATATTTTGGTGTATGAACGATGGTATATATTTTCTTGAATGGTTAATTATATAATAAGATTACTTGACCTTATATTTTTAGAAGTTCTATGCGACTTGGTATAATAATTTAGAGTTGAGGTTTAGAGGATTGAACATTGGAAGTGCTTTGTCTTCTTTGTGTGGCAAGTCGACTTTTAAAGGAAACTCTTGCGAAGTTTTCATAAGAATTTCCTAAGTTTTTATTTATCATAAAAAAAATTATTAAAATATTACTTGCCTCCTTATGGAAACTTAGCCACTTCTAATGTATATTTCAGGTTCATCAGGTATAATAAGTCGGTGCTCC
This sequence comes from Jatropha podagrica, assembly GCA_947857235.1. Taxonomy (NCBI): domain Eukaryota; kingdom Viridiplantae; phylum Streptophyta; class Magnoliopsida; order Malpighiales; family Euphorbiaceae; genus Jatropha; species Jatropha podagrica. The sequence goes on from CANUEP010006387.1 coordinate 17,720, forward strand.
GGCACCAAATGTGGCATCCGTCGTCTGGTCCTCCGAGATTGTGCGACGGGTGTTACAATTGGGGTCAAAACCATTTGTTCTTTTGATTGGCAATACTCTAAGCTCAACTATTGGGCTTTTGGAAGGCCTTTCAAAACCCTTTAACAGTGACTTAAAAACCTTAGGGGAAACAAGACTAGTGATCGGGAGAGTCAAATTCTTTCGAGCCTTGTATGATATCTTCTGGATTTGAGGAAGAAGATTGATCATCTTTACCTTTAGAGACATGTACAAAATGAAGCTCGATTTATTTTGCAACTATTTGACTTGTCTTTGCTAAGGCATCCTCCTTGCTTTCTTCTGTTGAGGGAGATTCTCCTTCTTCAATCTTCTTTGTAGGAGTCTCAACGTCCATAAAAGATGGTTGAATTTCCTCAATTAAAAATTCCTCAAAGTAGAACTTTGCATCGACAAAATATGATTCAGCTTCAGTAAATGGCTTCGAATCAGCTATGAATATTCTTATTTTTCCATCTTTTGAGTATTTATAACATTGATGGTCAGTCGAATGTAGCACCCTATTCCCATGAATCCATGGATGCCCCAACAGTATATTATAAGTCGTTCTTGTATCAATCACGTGCAGAATAACATTTAACTCTATCTCGTTAATATATGATTGGAGTTGAATTCTACCAACAGCCCTTTGTCCATTCTAGTTGAAGCAATGTATCATCAATCAACTTTGCTTCAGTTCATCCATAGGTATGCCCAGTTCCTTAAAGGTCTTAAGAGGCCTAATGTTGACAGTTGAACCTAGATCAAGTAAATTTGATTTATCTTTCTTTCACAGATATAACCTGCAACAAACAAAGGACGATTATGGGGCTTATCACCAAGCACTCGATCTTCATCAGTAAAGGTGATTTTTTCCACAGCAATATAGTAGGCCTTTGCTTCCTGAGTCTCCTCATCACTATCTTGTTTTAGCTCTCCTTCAACATGACAGCATGGAAAAGAAAGTTTAGCCCCCATTAACTCTTTTGGCATGTATTCCGCCAAAGTAATTGGTTGCCTAAGCTTTTATTTTATGCAATCTTCTACCGATGATTTGTATATCATTTTTGGCTTTCGAGACTTTGATTGAATCTTTGAGGAAGCCAGTTGTGTTGACTTAACAAACTTCTTCAACACTTTATTCCTCTTTGGAGCCTCTTTGGATGGAAGTGGGTTTCTCTTTTTACTTCTTTTGTGAGTAACCAAAGTCCATCTTTCATCATCAAATTGATTTTCAGCAAGCTCATTACCCCCAGCAGTGCTCCCATCTCCTTGTAGCAAGCTGAATTCATTTGGAAAAGAATTTTGGTTTGGAAAAGACACCTCAACGTAAACCGGGTTCAAAGAGCTAAACCTTATTATTTCTCTTCTTATTGAGATCGGTGATTCATCAACCACTATTGTTATCATATTGACACTCACTTCCTCCTCATTGAAAGTGATGACACCATTTTTCTAGAGCTCCATGATTTTATCTTTCTGGACAAAGCACTTTCCAGCTGGATGACTAATTAGTCTATGATACTTGTAATAATTTGAATCATCCACTCGATTTGCTTCCTCCGCATGCTTCATCTTCGGTAATTGGATGAGCTTAACTTTAAGTAGTTCATCCAGCATGTTTGAAACGTCAGAATCAGAAAAAGGGTAGCTCTTTTCCTACCTCTTCTTCAACGTAGCCTTTTTTCTCTCTATAAGCTGAAAAGGAGTGGCATTCACATGTTGCTTATTTTTTATCTTAGGTTGCAACTTGATTGGCTTTGTTGTTACAGCCATAGACTAATTACTTTCTAACTTAACAGGTGTTTTAGCGAATTTTTGCACTTCTAGTTTATCTTTCCCCTTTCTTGGTTCTTGAACCAGGAAATTTTGATTTCCATGATCGAAAATATTAAGCTCCATGTCATGAGCCCGAGTAACCAACTCTTCAAAACTATGAGGCTTGATCCCTTGCAAGATGTAGCGCAAGCCCCAATGCATGCCCTTGATGCACATATCAATTGTTGAAGATTCTGACAGTCTAGCTTTGCAATTCAAATTAAGACTTCTCCATCTTTCAATTTAGTCAATCACAGATTCCTCCTTCCACTAATGAGTAGCTATGAGTTCAATCATGCTAACTACATGTTTGGTGCTATAAAAAAGCAATTGAGGAATTCCTGCTCCAGTTGTTCTCAACTATCAATGGAACCCGACTTGAGATCCGTGTACCAATCAAAAGCATTTCCTTTCAAAGACCCAACGAATTGTTTGACCAGTAGATCGCCGTCCATGCCAGCATTGTTGCAAGTTTCCACAAAGTGGGCTACGTGCTATCTTGGATTTCTCTTTCCATCAAATTTTTTATGGCATCCTCATCGTGTTGATCCTTAAAGTGTATGACTTTGTGTAGGTGTAAGAAGGTTACATCGTAGTCTATAACTAATTTTTCAAGGCTTCTTTAATCAACTCCTTCAATTGAATAGTTGAGATCAAGTCGTCACAAAACTATGAGGCTTGATCCCTTTCAAGATGTAGCGCAAGCCCTAATGCATGTCCTTGATGCACATATCAATTGCTGAAGATTCTGACAGTCTAGCTTTGCAATTCAAATTAAGACTTCTCCATCTTTCAATTTAGTCAATCACAGATTCCTCCTTCCACTATTGAGTAGCTATGAGTTCCATCATGCTAACTACATGTTTGGTGCTGTAAAAAAGCAATTGAGGAATTCCTGCTCCAGTTGTTCTCAACTATCAATGGAACCCGACTTGAGATCCGTGTACCAATCAAAGGCATTTCCTTTCACAAACCGAACGAATTTTTTGACAAGTAGATCGCCGTCCATGCTAGCATTGTTGCAAGTTTCCACAAAGTGGGTTACGTGTTGTCTTGGATTTCCCTTTCCATCAAATTTTTTATGGCATCCACATCATGTTGATCCTCAAAGTGTATGGCTTTGTGTAGGTGTAAGAAGGTTACATCATAGTCTCCAATTGATTTTTCAAGGCTTCTTTAATCAACTCCTTCAATCGAATAGTGGAGATCAAGTCGTCAGCAGCAAGTTTGACATCTTTTTCTAGGGTCTCCCTTGATGGAATCTCTTTTTGTGGTAACCCTTTCAATGCTGACTCATCATTTTCCAACATCTGACTTTTTCTAGTCATGTTATCCAACCTATTCATGAGATAAGCAATTTGGCTATCTTTATCCTAAAGAGCATGATTGAGAGCTTCTAGTTGCAACTTGAGAGCATCCAATTCTTCCACTGATGTAATTCCAGTCATCATAACATACATGACATCAGAAGAGTTTGTTGTTGAAGCAGTAGACCGCTTTTGGGAAGCACCTTTCTCAGTTGACCATCCAAATTGGAGAGATAACAACAATTTATTAATAAAGAGGAGTCGTCTCTGCATAAGTCTCTGCGACAGACTTCATCTTGACATTTGCATCAAGACTCGAGTCAATAGTAGATCCGACACTAAGAAAATTTGAAGTGCCAATTTGTGCGGCCTTTGAGGTGATAGTGATGTTTCTTGGTGCTATCAAATCTTTTAGCTGATTTGTTAAAACTCTAAGAATTGCAAAGTAAAGAGATGAGAGATAGAGAGGCCCCACAGACCGTGCTAGAAATCTGTAAGCATAAAATTTGTTCCTGAAAATTAAAAAACAAAAATACAAATTATATTTATAAAGAAGTGGATACAATCTCTAGTGTGAAATCTTCTATTACAGTGAAGATTATCCTTTGGCAAGTATATAATTTGATTGGTCCACTTGGCAAGCTCCCATTGGTTACTGCTGCATCACCTAACTTATGTAGACACCTGACTTATTAGCCAAAATTTAATTTAATTGGTCCACTTAACTAATTTTTATTGGACTTTACTATATTATTTAATTATGCAGTAAATAATATTTATTCAATAATTTTATTTTAATAACCATTTAAATATTTGATCGGTTATTAAAATAAATTATTTAATTTAGCTAACTAATAATTTAATTAGCTAATTAAATAATTAAGTTAATAATTAAATTAACTTATATAATATATATATATATATATATATATATATATATATATATATATTATTCAGAAGATTTGAATAAAACTCTTACCATAAACACTAAAACCACCCCTCCTAAAGACCTCAAAAAATGGATTGACTTATATAAAAAATGGATTGAAGACACAGGTATGATTTCTAAACATAGAGCGATCGTACCCGCTTATGGTACGGCTAGTCTGTCTCAAACGGTAGACAGTAAAGACTCATCAAATCCATTGAAGGCTGTGGATTTGCCAAAAATCCAGTATTCTCATACTAATCATATACATAAATGGATTCTTAAAAATATTTATGATTATAAAGTAGAAGTCGAGGATGGATACAATCATAATAATCCTTGGCATATTATAAAAACCTATTATCCAGAGGATTGGTATTTTATTCCAACTGATTTATCCAAACCTCAGGAATATTATCACCATATTTTAATAGATACTGGTTCTGTAAAAATCAAACACACTTTTGATACAAAAAATAAAGCTGTAATTTC
>CANUEP010006401.1:0-42337 GCA_947857235.1 Jatropha podagrica
TCCTCTTTTTTCAATTATTATTAATTGTTTTTTTTGTTTTTCTCCCTTTTTTAGTTTTTTTTTTACATATAAAAAAATCATTGATTCAAGAATCCAAATTTGCAATAGAAGAGGCAGATTGCTGTGATGACTCGATAATTGTTGGACATATGGTAGTTTTGTTAGAAGCACTCATGGATTTTAGTCTCTAGTTCCATACTCTATTAATTATTAGCTATATGGCTGTATTGCCTTTGAAATTGATAAGCCTTCCTCACTTAGCATTGGTTGAATTTGGACTTGGCTTCTAATTAGTAAGGAAGAAGCGAAAAAAAATATGCAACCGTTTGTATTTTGTGGTTCCCACAATAAGGGTTTTTTTTTTTATCTTTTCAATGTAAAATTAACGGAAAATCAGTTCTTTTTGGACGAAAGGACTGGATTGTTGGACGGAACCAAACCTTAAGGACGTCCGAATAATTTGACCAAAATACATGAACGAAGTTATTAATTTGATAAAAATTCAGGAATGAAATAACTAAGGCTATTTTTGTCATTTTAATGTAAAATTAACGGAAAATCAGTCCTTTTTTGATGGAAGGACTAGATTGTTAAACGGAACCAAACTTTAGGGAAGTCCGAATAATTTGATCAAAATATATGAACGAAGTTATTAATTTGGCAAAAACTCAAGGACGAAATAATAATTTTCCCTTAATAAAAATGCATCAGATAAATAGCGCATTTTATTGAAAAATAATAATAAATGATGACAATTTTTTAAAACGGTCTTCTTCCATTTGATTGGTGTATAAATATATTAATATAAGAAAATGTAAACAATTTTATTTTAATAAGACTAATATATCTTAATTTTTATATTATTACAGATTTTTGAGAGTCCATAGACATACTTCAAATACACTTATAATAAGATTGTATATGTGTTTATGAATTATTTTCATTTTATTTGTTTGTTATTCTATTTTTTATATTTTAAAATATTTACAATATTTCTAAATTTATATATTTAAAAAATTATTTTTTCCATAATAATATTTATGATTGATCATTAAATGAATGAATTTAATTTATATGATTTAAAGGTAAAAAAAAAGACTAAATTTAATATGTGTTTTGTCAAATAAAATGAGACAGAGAATATATAATATTTTTTGTCAAATAAGAATATTTTTTAACAATAAAATATGATCACTGTAAACTAACTATATAGTATATATTTAAAAAATATATTTATAAATCAATTTTCAATTCAGTTCTATTTAATACAGTTTTCAATTCAATTGAAATATAATTCTTGATAGGAATCTAAGACTCAAAAGGAAATAACAAATTATGTTCAATTCATTATAGCTAAAATTTTGATTATTTTTTATTCACTTGAAGTTCAAAGTAGCCTTTTTTTTCGAAACTCATCATGTTATTTTGGAACATTGAGCCTACCAATTAAAAAAAATTAAAATAAAAAACTATATTCCTTCTAAACAATATGTAAAACAAAGCTTTTCCATAAAAAGAGTTTTACCCTTAATACCAAATGGCCTCTTATTAGATTGAAGATACCCTGAAAGCCTTCAACACTTGGATCAACTTAAAAGATGATATCATAAAACACAAAACACAAAACAAACTACAGAGTAGCATTTGTGAGAGGTCATTACATAACCTAGGCATATAATCCAAGAACCATTATTACAAGTAAAGGAATCAATCTTCTATATTCAAAATACAAATGCTAACTGATCTACATAGGGTACATACTCAGATTATAATTGAGAAGTTAACAAAATTTCTCAGAAATCCATCTGCTAACCTCACTAGCTTCTTCACGGCTTGAACAAAAAAGAAGAAAGTACCAACCGCTTGAGAAACAGTGGCAATAAGAATGAAAAAAATGTCTTTAAATATAACTCGATGCAGTATCTCTTATGTTATCGCATAAGAGGAACTAACCACCTCATTTCTGCACCATTTCCGTTGGCCAAGTAAAACACTTTCTTCCAGTTTTCCTCTGAAAATGCTTCACGACGTACTAGTCTTTGCCTGCACAGAACAATATAGAGAACTGAGTCAGAATAAAACATTTAACGTTATTAGTTTATGCAGCATCACAAGATTCGCTTTTCATTTCTGAAAACTGTTTGAAGATAATGAACCTAAACGAAATAAATCCATTAATACATCTAGACGGATATCAAGAATAACAATGCTTAAGACATCAACTCAATACATTGCTAGCAATAAGAGTCTTTGATAGATCATACTTTCGTACCAAATTTAAAACTGAATTCACAGTCCAATTATTTCTCTTCCACTAACTAGTGTATTCTGTACAATAATGATTTAGTAGCATATAATCCAACACCTTCACACTTTGCCAGAAAAGCTTACAAGTCTTTGATTAACATGCCAAAAAAGCTATGACTAAGTGTTCTTTTGTCAAATGAAACACCAACTTGGTATAAGAAGTCAATTTCAAATTAGCATCATTCATCCAGCAAGTTCAAATTACTGCCTTGGAAAAACTGCAAGTTGGATGTCCTATATCAACAATGTGAAAATGGTTAATATAATAATTCCTTAGCATACCTAAGGTAGTAATGGGAAACAGCAGCTGCTTCATCTAAACTGTAGCGGGGCAAATTGACGCGAGCACCCGTGGGAACATCAGGCAAGTCTTGACGGAGTTTTCCAACTGCTGTTGAATGAGAAAAGGCACCCACCATCATGTCATCATGCATCATGGACCTAAAAGCATTTACCTGCAAAACCAAAATAGCTTCTCAGATAATGCACACCACCAACCTTTCACTTTGACTGTGCATTGATTATGAAGCAAGCAATTGAATAAAAAAAATTGAAGATTAAGGAGAAATTAATCTTGAGAGCCAAATTCCCATGACATGAAATAAGATGTCTCACACCCTTAGAAGGCAAGTTCTCCTTAGAGTTATAGTCACAATGATGTTTATTTTAACAGAAATTTACAAAATTTGTTCATTAATAATAGTAAAATGAACAAGTTGCTGAAATATTGTAAATGCTGAAATTTAATAGAGAAGTCATACAAAATTGAATCAAGAAATTGATTTAGATGAGAAGTTATCCTAACCGTTGCAAGTTCCCTGGCATGTATAGGTCGACAAGAACGACTAGTTACTGGCTCTTCATACTCGCTGAATGTAAACCAGTTATTATACTGCAGAAAAGTAACAGCAATAAATATAGGCATCCATCAACTTAGAATGCTTCTAATAGAACTCTAATATTAAATAAAGAATTTGATTCCAGAATCCATCTTACTTGATCAATTGCAATGAGGACAGGGATATCTTTCACAAGTGATAACTCTTTCCTTAAGCGAACTACAACTCCTACAGCTGCATGTGTGTGCTTGATTCCAATCTGAATCAAGTCATATAACGTTGAACCTTCAGGGACTGGCATGGACTCTACTCCCTTCATCCATCCAACACCGGCACCCTCTCCTAATGGAACAGGATCAGATATATGGCATGGTAATTGCTTCAAGTGGGATTCATTGTATTTCAGAAAATCCTGGAAGGAATTCACCAGTGTGTCAAAAATGTGAATCCTAAGCATGAAGCTCGTGCTTTTCAGGCAATATCAGATGGAGGAAACGGAGAGATTAAACATTTGTATTTTTGCCTTTCGGTTTTTTCTTTGGATAATTGGGTTTTCTAAGTGTGTAACAATATGTATGGAGATAATTGCTGTTAACTGCATATTTATTGCAGCTATGGACATGCTACATAAGTGGGGAAAAAAAAAATCTGCCGTGATAGATACAATTTTCATCACCAAATCATAATTCACCACAAGTTCCTAGAATGTCCGAGATGATTTTAATTCTTATTTGACTACTAAATTACGAATGTTGAGAATATAATAAGGGAGATATGGAACCTTCCTGTTCATCGTAAATACAATAGGCCAAAACCAAGGATATGGAGATTTGACAGTTCAAGATCATATAACACAGTAAATTTGAACTGCATTAATTAAACAGTAAAAGGGTTAAACGTCCTTGCCTTGAGAATATTAGCAGCCTGAGCAGGCGTGTCCCAAAGACCAGTTTCTGGGTTTTTATAGAAAAATCCACCATGAGTCCATTCCCGTCCTTTAGGGATGTAAAAAACTAGCCAACCCTCATCACGAGCCCAATGAACAAGCATTGCAAGTGTAATACTCTTCCCACAGCTAACAGGACCATCCAATACAATTTGCTTTCTCAGTTTTGGACCTGGAAATATTAAATAAAATAAAGCATCCAAATTCTCAAACAATCATCCTTCAACCTTAAGGAGAATAGTGTGCCAAAACCTTAGTACATAAAAGCTCAAGAGATTAAGAGATTAGACAAGCAAACATAAGTACTTTACTATATCGTACTTTAATGATACCATACCTTACTTTAATGTTCCCTCCCTCATTTCATCCAAACAAAGCGTACAAAGAAAAGGAGCTAAAGTTCTTCTAATAATACTTAATAATTCACATTAATAACAAATTCCAAAGAATCATGTACATAGAGACTAATCAACTAGCAGAAATGATTTTAGTAACTAATACATTAAAAACGAAATGAAAAGGCATACCTTTACCATCAGATGAACGTAAAGGAGAATCAACAATGCGTCTAAAATTGTCACGAAGATCCAAAAAACTCTGTCGAACAAGCAAAGCTCTTCTCATTGATTCCTCAAACTCCTTCACCATCCCCATTGGCAATCCTTCCGGTAAGACTCCCTTCAGCCCCGCCTCACTTAGGCAAAAATCAATCCAATTCAGATTGATATATCATATATAAGGGTGTGCAAACATTATATGAGAGCTAAAAAGAAAGAAACCTGAATTTGAAGTATGTGCAGGTGTCTCTGCGACTGAGCTGAGAGAGTGAGGGAGTAGAAGTGAAGAGAGGGCGGCCATTAGGGCCCACATCGAGAGAAGGGTTCTTTTCATCCTCAGCAAGTTGTCGGGCGCGGGTGGAACCGTCTTCGGAGAGGGAGGCGTCAAAATCGTCGGCGGGGGTTGATCCGGGGGCGGTTTCACCCAAAGATTTCTTTTTGGATTTTTGGTCACCTTTCTTGGATTTGGAGAGATTAGCTTTGGTAGTTTTGGAAGAGAAGTAGTACAAGTGATTATGATTGAATGAAGATAAACAAGGAATCATATAGTTGGGTTTGGGATTCCATTGAAGGCTTGATTGGGATTTTCTTAATGCGGCTCTGAACATATATGTTAACATCTCTCTCCCTCTTTTTCTCGTCGACAGTTGATTCTTGAATCGTATAGCAGAGAAAGGTTTTGGGTTTTGGGGACTGTTAACTGTGAAAAGATAAAAAAGAAAGAAGGAAAAGTTTTTTGAATTGGACTTGGGCCTTTCTTGCACTTGGTATTATGGGCCTATTTTCCTGCATTCTATGGGTCCAGTAAGGATATGTGATTTCTTCTTGACATATCCATTATTTTTCCAAATATTATTACTTTTTAAATATTGCATACGTAATATTTAGTTTTTTTTTTCCTTAAAAACAATATATAATTCCCAACTATAAATTTTATTTATCATCCACATCTCATTATAATTTATTTAGAAATACGATAAAATAACAATAATACTCAACAAAATGAAAATTTTCTGTTTCTGCTACAAAATTTTTATAGATACATAACATATCTATACATAACATTCCTTCCTTATATTAAAATAAAATGACAATAATAACAATAGAAAACGTAGAAATACCAATACCATACCATAACCAACGAATTAAATTTAATTGCTCCTTAACACTAAAGATTAACGTAATTAATTAATTAATTAAATTAATTATAATCCCATTCTCATTAATATGCTTATAAATTAAAAAAGAAAAAGAAAAATTAAGTATCAATAGAATTGAAGTGATCGCATCTGTGTCTGACCTCCCCTTTATCCCCAGTTTTGATCTCAACAACACTTAGCTTCTCCATTGCTCGAGCAAAATCCGCAAAAAACTGTGTCTGGTTCTTTGCATAAAGCTCAACAACTGGCTTAGTCCTAGGGTCCTTAATAAGAACATGATCACTTGTCAATAACGCTAATCCTCTAGGCAAGTTCTGGAAGTACATGTTGTCAAATTTGCTTGGTGTGAGAACATCATTAAAGGCAGACATAGTTGTATCTTTTGTATAATTAGCACATAAGGTCTTTAATGCAGCTGCATATTTTGGGTTAAAATCTGGATCTGTTGGTGTAGTTTGGCTATAATGGAAAAGTCTATCGGCAAACTCCTTGCAGTGAGAAAATCCAATGGTGTGTGCACCCATTAAAGCAACCATTTCAGTTTCAGTAAACCCTTTAAGTTTAAACAAATTCATCAAATGATCAAGAGTCATATTACTTCTTGGGACATTTTGTTCTGCGTCCGATGCTTTAGAGATCAACCCATCTTTCCTCCCTAATTGAACTGTATAGAATGGTCCACCGACCATAATAATAAGATCGCGGGTGGCTTGAGCAAGAATATCAGCACAAGAAACAATTTTAGGGCAGCTGAGTTCTAAAGCTGTTTTGGCTCTTACTACAACGTCAAAACCATCTCCAGGTAAGGAAAGATTGATCTCAGCGTCACGTTCAGCTTTGTTAAATGAGTTAGAGGAAACAAGAACAGAGGCATCGCAACCATCTACCATACAATCATGAAAAAACATACGTAAAGTGGCAGCTGCGGTTGTAGGGGTAGAGATCTGTTTGCTGGTGACAGTCTCGCGAATTATCTGTTGAAAGTTAGGGCAAGAGGTTTTGTAGTAATCGACGGAGAGTTCTTGTGATTGAGAGATAGGAAGAATGGAGAAAAAGAGAAAGAAAACAATAGGAAAATCCATAGTTGGCATTTGAAAAGAGAGAGAGAGAAAGAGAGGAAGGTGTCGGTGGGTTAGAGGGAGAAATTAACCTTTTTTGCCTTCCTTTCTCAAAAATCTCCACAGAAGGGAAAATGATCAACTTGATGATCTAAGGGAAAGAGAACATGGGTTGTGGCAGAGAGAGGCTTTAGGAGAAGAAGGTTTGTTGTTGTTTATTTGCATTCTATTTTTATCAGTTTGTTTTTGTGGGGTGGTATGTAATATTTCTGATGTGTGTACAGTTTTCTTGATCTTTAGATCTTTGTGAGACGTGCTGTTCTTTTACATGGGTTAGAAATTCATAGGTCTAGTAAGGGAATTGGGATTGAATTGCTTTGACGGGACTCATAGTTCTATCTTACGTACCAAATTAATAAAAATAAAAATTTTAATTGAAACGATAGTATTTTTAATTATTTCTAATAAAATAAAAGTAAGAATAATTTTAAAAAAAATTCATGTAGATTGCAGTTCAATTAATTATTTTCACGTTCTTCAATCAAATATGATAAAAATAATGCTAACATAGAGAATATTTATCTACATTTAATATAGAATTCACCTCCTCAAATCAATTAAAAATAATTTTTTTTCCATTCACTTGAATGAAAAAAAGGGCATACCAACAATTTTTTAACAACCTTTCATGAATTAGCTTGGTTGACTTGGTGTGTAACACCAGATATAGTTAAATCTTAATTCATCATTTTATCCCCTCTCCATCTATAAATTAATTGTGTAAGATAAAAAGCAATTTAGTCAAATTAATAAATATTCCATTTTATCTCTTTTTTCTGAATGAATATATAAAAACATTTTTGTTTTAAAAAAATTATTATTTATTAATTTGATCCATGAATAACCTATTCGCCATATCGTCTTAGCTAAGTCATTCTCATTATGACATAATTCAGTTAAGGGCCCATCCAAAAGAGAAATATGCGTATTTCTTTTGGATGGGCCTTAACTAAAAATAAATTCTACACTTAGCCCAATTTAAAGGTCAAGACCACAAATCATTCTGTATCACTTTTAAGGAATCTCTAAGAGATTTATTCTGAGAACTTGGAATAGTCTACTCTCATAAAGAAAAGTTACAAAGAGATATCAAGTTATATGAACAGACAAATAAATGCAGAATCATAAGGCATGTGTTATGATTTCTTGCTTCTTAAAAAATATTTCCTACAAATAGATAACTGTACATTGTTTTTGATTCAAGTATCTTTATCCATATAAGAATATCACAACTAAAGCCACAACCAACGCATGATCTATAGACCCAGGAAATATGGTCAGCCGAAATATACTCCTCCCAACAAAAATCTGGTGAAGGTTGTACATGAGACTGGTCTGCATCAAAATGTAACAAAAGAACCTTTAATTTGAAAACAATACTGTTTAATTTAACAAGATACCAGTTCTTACATGTTAACCCTAGATTGAGAATCAAAGCTAGAATAGATATTAAAGTTGCCGATTGTTTTCAGTTGAAATATATATATATATGTGTGTGTGTGTGTGTGTAAAAAAAAATTCAAGAAGAGTTATGTAACCCAACAGTTTTCAGTAACCGATGTGATAATTTCAGCATGGTTTTGGATATTCTCAAATTTCTGATTCAATTGGTTCAGATAATCAGACTGGATTATGAGCTTTCCTAACTGACAGGGTATCCAATCTGTTGCTAGCCAGACTCCAAGACATCCAAAAGAATGAATTAAGATTTAAGAAACACATACATATATGTGAATGTGTGTTTTCCAGCACTTGCATAAAGCAGTTTTACCATCAGGATATAATTTGTTGTTGTTTTTAAAGTTGGTTTCAAAACCATGTACAATTAGAGGGGGGGATGGGGGTGTTGAAGGATCTATTGAAATAGAATAAAGAAGTAATTCCTAATTCAATATTTGTTCAACAATAATCAAAAGCTTCCATGGCAAGGGGTGCAGATTGAGTTGAATAAATAGCTGAGATGCAAGAAGGGCCACAAAAGTTGCAGGGGAAAAAAAAAAAAGAGAACGACTTGATGCACGATCTGAATGTAAAGCAGCACTTAAAGGAATCAACATGTCAGTCAAAATGTATGATAACACATTAGGTATATATATATATATATTAGAATCAACGTTTGAATTCTTCTGGCCATTCTACACTGGCAAGAACCACCCTAACAAATGCTGTCAAGAATGAAGACTAGTTGAAATCTATTATAGCAAAATTCTTGAAAAAATGGAGCCGATGATAAATACGGTATTTTCATTTGGTTACTAAAAAGGAATAGCTATTCAACAGCCATCAAATAACAATTCTTCACTAAATCTATGAAATTATTCCACAAATCTGGTATATAGCTATTCTATTTAATAATTATTACACATTTTAAAATATCAGCCGAGTTAATTAGTGAACTTCTAAAATTTTAGCAAAAGTTAGAAATATCTATCAAATTCTCATCTAATTTTATGCTATTCAATGAACCAATCAAGCTCTATTTATTAAGTTCATTAAGAAGGATGTTTCAACATTTAAAGTTAAGTCCAAGAAAAATAATTTTCAATTGCAAATAATACTTTATTTCATTCAATATAGAGAAATCTTAGAAGTCGTGGAGTAAATGAGCTGAGCCAACTCGAAAAGTTTGGTAAAATTGAGGTCGAGCCTGAGCTAAAAACTTTTTGATAGCAGTTATTAATAGTACCTCAGCTACAATGGAGTTGCCTCCATAGATGACACAGGATCTTTGGAAGGGGCAACCTTTTGCCTTGAAGTTAGAGGTTGATTCTCCTGAATTTTCTCTGACAAAAAAGGCTTCTAGCTCAGTTTTAAAAGACTTGTTTAATGTTCTTTCCACCCTAAATATCATTTCCTTCTCCACCACATTGCCTCCTTTAAAAACATGCCAACATCCATTCTGAAACAAAGAAATAAATCCCATTAAAACATACATAATGTACAAAGAATTATAATGCAAATGAATTGCATAAATGTACAAATCCGGGTTTCTATGTGAGGCATAAATGAAAATTTATTTAGAGTTCTACGCCTTTAATTCTCTATGGAATTAGTTATTCTTGAATCAAATAAGTAAAATTTATAGATGAACTTTAAACATAATAACAAAGATACAACCCACTATTCTAATGAATTTCAATTACTTAAAAAGAACTAATTCATGAAACTAAATTAATCGTTGAAATGAAAAGAAAGAAAGAAAGAAAGAAAGTTGCTTACATGCTGACGGTAAATGGAGAGCAGTAGAACACCCAACCGATCAAACAATACCCAATTGCGAGATGATGAGTTTTTAGTGACCCTGAAAACTAAATTCCCCAAAGGATCAGCTAAGCCAATTTCACCGCGAGAAAGGCCTTCGTGTTTCTTCGAGACAAATAGGTCGATTGGGATTGGAGCAGGAGATGGATAAATAGGAGCCGAAGTAGCCATATACAAGGACAAGGAGGGGAAAAAAAACCCAATATATGAAAGAAGCAAATTCACAGAAAATGCAAAGAAAGGATAGAAATTTTCTTTCTGTAACAGAAGCAGTATTTTGAAAATTGAAAAGCAACAGACAAAGTCTCGAAATTGAAAAGTGGGCGAACTTCGTTTGAAGAAGACAAGAAAGAGCACGCGGTTGTCGGTTAGGTTGGAATCGGTAAAGCAGAGCGGATATGTCTACGGACTCTAATCGCGCTTTTGGGTGGGCTCTTAATTCCTAGTGCTTAGTTTCTTTCACTGGAAAAGCACGTAAGCTATCATTTTGGAAAAAGTACTGTTTATTCCCTCTATTTTACCAAATTGACTTTTCAGAGAATCAATTAAAAAGTACCCATATGTATATAATATGTGATTAATAATAATTATATGTTATAAAATTATTACATACCAAGCTTAGCTGGTCTTAACACCAAAATGAAAAGTTTCATTGACTTGCTAAAAATAGCCCCTAAAATTTCTCATATCCCCAACCATGTCCCTTGATCAGGACTCATCACCAGCACCACCTCCTTCTTCGAGCAGGGACTGGTTCTTCCCTTCGCCTTCCTTCATCCACCATCATCATCCTCCTAAAACTCCAAAATATCATCGCAGGTTCTCGACAGCTCCTAGACTCTCACATCATATCTCTTCCGATTCCAAAACATCGTCGTTTCCGCCGCCCGTTTCTTCCTCCATTTCTAACCCTTACGGAGATCGTAAGTATGCTAGGCTTCGTCGACGAGTTGAGTTCCCTCGCCGTACTGATAATTCTTCGAAACAAGAACACGACGATGCCGTTTCGTTACGGAAATTTGACGTCTCCGCAGAGAGAAAATCGTCTAGTGACAGGAATGTTTTATTTACAGGTCATCGGCTTAGAGTTCGGTGGCAGATGGCCATTTCAGCCGCGGTTAGTCCTCTCTCTCTATGCACGCGCTCGCTTTTTTCTTTTTACTTTTTTTACTAAGTGTTTTGTCAGTTTTGCTCAAGTGACAGCTGTTTGGTTGTTCATTGCAGATAGTGATCACTGCACTCGCTTCCTTAGTACACAAAAATTTCTCTTTAAACAATCAAGTGATTGAATTGCAGGTACTTGGTATTTCAGTTCAAGCTCTAAAGCCTATTTACCATTTTAGATCATGCTAATAGAAACTTGTTTTCGGATTGCAGGACCAAATTTCGAAACTACATTTTAAGTTACGAGCTTGCAACTTGTTATCTCATGTAGATTATAGTGATTCCATTCCACCGGAGGAGATTGATGATAAGCATACTGAAGGCCTAAAACATTTGGCTCTTATTTTCTCACTTACCGTATTATCCATTCCTGTTTTTGTGTTCAAGTACATTGATTTTGTATCTAAATCAAGATTTTCAGATAATATTTCAGAAGAAGTTTCTTTAAACAAGATGATTGAATATCGGGTGGATGTCTTTTTATCAGTCCATCCATATGCTAAACCACTAGCATTGCTAATTGCCACTCTACTACTTATCTGCCTTGGTGGCTTCGCACTTTTTGGTGTGACAGGTGATAGTTTAGCCGATTCTCTTTGGTTATCTTGGACTTTTATTGCTGACTCAGGAAATCATGCAAACTCAGAAGGTATTGGTCCCAGGCTGGTCTCTGTTTCCATTAGCTTTGGTGGGATGCTTATTTTTGCAATGATGCTTGGACTTGTATCTGATGCAATTTCGGAGAAGTTTGATTCCCTGCGTAAAGGAAGAAGTGAGGTGGTTGAGCAAAACCACACCCTGATTCTTGGATGGAGTGATAAATTGGTGAGGTTCTGAATCAATGGTTTGCCAATGCCAAATACTCTTATCTTATTATGCTTTCTTTCACCTTTGTGGAATATTTCCTAATCACATTATATTATCTAGTTTTAGTTGATACTTGATACAAAGGTGCTACCTATTCAGTAACGAATCATGTTCTTTCCTTATAATAAACGAGCTATCATTCTTCAAAATTATGCCAGTATGGTCCTATTTATCCTTAAATATCAGAATTTTAGTAGACATTCTATGAGAACTTTAGAAGCAAATGTTGTTGCACCCTTTCGTAAATGTTTTATCTTAAACCAGGGATCACTACTGAACCAGCTTGCCATAGCCAATGAGAGTTTGGGTGGAGGTATTGTTGTAGTGATGGCTGAAAGAGACAAAGAAGAGATGGAAATGGACATTGCTAAAATGGAGTTTGACTTCAAAGGAACTAAAGTCATATGCAGAAGTGGAAGCCCTTTGATTCTTGCTGACCTGAAAAAGGTATGCATACTTCCTGGGTTAGTTCTTGTGAATGGTGAGGTATTGATATATCCTCTGTTAGAATTCTGTCTAGCTGGATGAACTTTACCTTCTTGAACAGTTGAAACTTTAATGATATGAATGAATTTGATGTTAGCCAAAAATGGTTTAAGTTGTAGGGGAGCCAACTCTGTATTTGTTTTGTTTAGTTTCAGGCAATCCAAAGGATGCATTGCGTACTGAATTTGCCTGAATTCCTGTGGTTTCCATATTTCCTGTAATTAAATCCATGCAAGTTATTGTTTTACGTACACTAGTATATTCCTTATCTTCTTTTGACATTTGTTAGAATTGCATGGTGCACCCTGACTGTGCTCACCTGGGTGCATCCAATGAGCTGTTGCAAGCTAGCATTTTTTTTTTCAGTACCTGCAAAAGGTGGTAAATGCTCGTAGGATTTTCTACTAATTGTGAATGATGATTTAGCATTATTCTGTTTGTTGCCTTTCTCATTTTGCTGACACCATTAAAGTTTCCAGGTATCAGTCTCCAAGGCCCGTGCAATAATTGTCCTTGCAGATGATGGGAATGCTGACCAGGTCGACTGGAGTGAACAGACTCCTGTGCTTCTATGTTCTCATTTGATATTGCATAAGTTGGTTATTGTAACTCCTTTATGGTTTGTTGCAGAGTGATGCTCGTGCATTAAGAACAGTGTTAAGTTTAACAGGAGTAAAAGAAGGGCTCAGAGGGCACATTGTGGTTGAACTTGGTGACCTTGACAACGAGGTCCTTGTAAAACTTGTTGGTGGAGATCTTGTTGAAACTGTGGTTGCTCATGATGTTATTGGCCGGTTGATGATTCAATGTGCTCGGCAGCCAGGACTTGCACAGGTTATCCTATAATCGCATTTTATCAGAATCAGTGCAAGCGTCATTCTTTACTTTTTGTTGTTGTCTCTTGAACAACTTTCCTGCTGGTTCATAGTTGTGATGATTATGGACTGACTATGACAGATCTGGGAAGACATCCTTGGCTTCGAAAATTGTGAGTTTTACATCAAAAGATGGCCACAATTGGATGGTTTGCAATTTGAAGATGTATTAATCAGTTTTCCTGATGCCATACCTTGTGGGGTCAAGGTTGCATCTTGCGGTGGTAAGATTTTGCTGAATCCTGATGACTCATATGTTCTGCAAGAAGGCGATGAAGTGCTTGTTATAGCAGAAGATGATGATACATATGCTCCAGCAACATTACCTACGGTGCTTCCATTCTCCTTTAGAATATCAAGATTTCAAATAGATTGGTTGTCTTTTTTATTCTTTTTGAAGCTTTTCTATTGTTAGAGAGAGAGAGATGTGCAGGTTTCATGTTTTGGCAATTTATGTTACTGCCTCAAACATTCTAAGATTCCTTGCTGATATGTTGTTGCATGGGGCCTGTGTCTGATTTGTCTATAGTTGACACTGCTATAGCTATACTGTTGGACTGGCACAGTGATGATCTTTGTTCTTATAACTATGGCATGCTAAAATACAATAATAAGGATGTATCTTTTGATTTTGATATGATGTAAATTGGGTTATAAAATAAAGAAGGGAAAGAAAGGAAAAATAAAAAAAAAAATAAAAAACAGTACTGAGGCCCCATTCATGGTAAACGAACTGTTCCCCTATGTGCAAATTAGTATGATACCTTCAGTGGAATTTAAGAGGGGCATAGTATAATTAAAAAACTTACATGATACAATCAATTTCACCATTCAGGTCAATGAGGCATCATTCATACATATTGCCCGACCACCAAGAAAGCCACAGAAGATTCTACTTTGTGGATGGAGGAGGGACATAGATGATATGATTGTGGTAAGTTCTTTCTATTGAAGCCCCTAATTCTTTCTTTTCTGCATCTGAATGCTGCAGGTATGGAGAGGAAGTCTACCCAAAGACTTCATTGTTCCAAGGTCTGCAGAAAGGATACTTTTTTGTGGTTGGCGACGAGATATGGAAGATATGATTATGGTAATCCTACAAGGATACAGCAATCATAGTCCCAGAACTCCTTGGGTGCAACTAAATGGTTGTAGACATTTCAAAATGTCTCTTCGTTGTGACCAAGTTTGACCTTTTATTTATACTAAATTTCTACACTTTAAACTTACTTTCTACTTGTAGGATGAAGAGCTCACTCATTTTTCTGTCTTTTCTTTCTTCCTCATGTTAATAGTGCTGTTTACTGATCTATGTTTGTAAGGTATTGGATGCCTTTCTAGCACCTGGTTCAGAGCTTTGGATGTTCAATGATGTTCCTGAAAATGAGAGGGAAAGAAAGCTTATTGATGGTGGCCTGGATCTCAGCAGGTTGGTGAATATATCATTGGTTAATAGAGAGGGAAATGCTGTCATACGGCGCCACCTGGAGAGCCTTCCCTTGGAATCTTTTGATTCTGTAAGTGGCTTAAGATTCAAAAATAAACTGCAAATGGTGGATTTGTGGAGGACATTTGTATATGGCGACCATTTGTTAAATATAAATTTATCATTTCTTAGTTAACTGAGTTTTGATGTGGTAACTGGTTATGCAGATCTTAATTTTGGCTGACGAGTCAGTAGAAGATTCAGCTATTCAAGCTGATTCTAGATCTCTAGCTACGTTACTTTTGATTCGTGATATTCAGGTTCCTTAAACATCTCTGACTAAAATTTAGTGATTATGACTTTGCATTATATATTAGTAAATTAGTGAGAATTATTCTTGTTACTATTGATGGATGACTGCTTGTTTCCAACTATAAGAAACTCAGCTTCAGAATGGCCAATTTGTTCTTTCCTAAAAGAACACGAGGTCAATCCTCCATCAATATAAATAAAAAGCAGAAAGGGATATTATGAGTTCCACATTGAACCCAAGGGGAAAAAAATATCCACTTACAATTTAAAAGATTATCTATTGCTTGTGAGGCTTAGCTATCTCTCATCCGTCATAAGTCATAATCACATGTTCTGGTTTATGCTTCTTGCAGGCAAAGCGCCTACCGTATAGAGAAGCAACGGTAACCCAAGTTCACAGAGGAAGCTTCTCACAAGGCTCTTGGATTGGAGAGATGCAACAGGCTTCAGATAAATCAGTAATAATCAGTGAAATTCTGGACCCCAGGACTAAAAATCTGTTATCAATGTCAAAAATCAGTGATTATGTTTTATCAAATGAGCTTGTGAGCATGGCGCTGGCCATGGTTGCAGAAGATCGACAAATAAATGATGTGTTGGAAGAGCTCTTTGCAGAGGAGGTAATGCTTCCATTTTGAGAAATTCTGAAATTGATTTTGCTTTTTTTGATAAAGCCAATTTTTTAAGGCGTTGTAAGCTTACAAAATTGCTTACAGCTACAGGTTTTTTTTTTTGGGTCTGCTGTTTCATAGGCTTTTGCCAATAGATGCAAGGGATACATTTTTCTTGGCCTATCAAGATATCTTACCTTGAACTTTGCTCGAATTTGTAATTTAATATTCTTTATTTTTTGGCAGTTTAACTCTGTCACATATTTTAGTTGAAATAGATCTCAAGTCAAAAACTGAGGAAATTACGAGGCTCATCTTTCCTAGCTGGCTGGAGAAAAAGAATTGTAACAGTACTAATACTAATAATAATAATAAAAAGAAAGTGGATCCATGGGTTCAAGTAAATCCATGTTATTCTAACTTGTGAGATCCACTCATTTACATCTTTTTATTCATTTTCTCTTTGCCAGATGGAGAAAATTCCCTAATTTTTGATTTGGTGCACAGTTGCAATTAAGTTGTGCACTGAGGTTTCAATTGCCCAAAAATAAGGATTAGGGTAGAATACCAATTCATGCAACAATTTTGTGTCAAATGATTCATTACTCATTAGGCCTTTTTTTTCTATGCTTAACTCAAAATTAGGTAAATGGATCTCTTTCCTTTATTATTTTTGGCTTAAGGCCACAATTTTTATCAATATTTACTAATAAATAGTTCATTCCTGATGGATTCTGTTTTCATTCTTTAGGGAAATGAGTTGCAGATAAGACAAGCAGATCTCTACCTTCGTGATGGTGAGGAATTAAGCTTCTATGAAATAATCTTGCGAGCCCGGCAAAGGAGAGAGATTGTCATTGGTTACCGTTTTGCTAATGCAGAAAGAGCTGTTGTCAATCCACCAGCCAAAAGTGAGAAAAAGAAGTGGTCACTAAAAGATGTTTTTGTGGTGATTGCAGAGAAGGAATGAGCAATTCCGTTCTTCAGTCGCTCTAAGCAGAATAGCTTGACAGTAGGATGGAAATCGGGCTAAGTATTGTTACCATAATACCATGAGTGTACATATATAATGTAAATTCAGGTCAAATTTGGTTGGTTGCAATCCTTCTATAGCATTGCTTCATCAATTTCGTTAGTCTTTTTTCTTTTTTTTTAATCCATTCATAAGTTACTTTCACTTGGATTAGATTCATTAGCTTGATATAGAAGTATATTTTCATGGAAAAGAAAGATTAGAAACAATGATGGAAAATAAAAAAACAGGTTTTTATGGTTAGGATTTGTTCGTTTTAGTAGTTGTTGGTTGTTTTAGTAGCATGTTTGAATAGCTATTTTGAGTAGTTAATAATAATTTTTTTATAAAATGCTATCTTAATTTCTAAAAGCAGAGTTAATGCTATTTTAATCTTTAAAAAAGAATTTAAATGCTATTTTATTGAATATTATTAAAATATTAAAAATTATTTGAAAAATTATATTTCGGCAAAAATTCACTGCGGAGATTTTCATTGTGGTGATGCTTCTATCACCTTTCACCAATGGTTTCTGCAAGAGCAATATCCATTTTTGAAATGGTGAAATCTGTTAGAATCTCTTGCAATGATCTCTCTACCTTCAATTTTTGAAATCAATGCTGTTGCCTCGTGGCAATCGATGCACACTCTAAGATTCTTAACAATCATAATAGGAGTCCTCGGAGATGTGCTAATTAACCCAAGTCCAATAGCCAATTTCTCACTATGTCCTAGAACTATTTCTTCTTTTGCATAACTATCTACATTTTGCATGACCATGCTTGTGTTAGGCAAATACCCAATCTGTTTCATCTTTTCAACAAGATTTTGCAGGTAACTATAGATTTTTTGGCTAAGAGGATGCGACTTATCTCCTGATTGAAAGCTATGAACTTTTTTATTAATCTCGATCCATGTTCGAGCCTTCTCTTTTCTTATTCCTCTATTTAGCATCAATCTCCTTATATTTGCTACACTCTCCAAGTCCCCTATAAGTCCATAGAAGTAGGAAAGCAACATGTATGCCCCAGCTTCTTGAGGCTCTAATTCAAGTAACCTTTTCCCAGCAGTCCTTGCTAGCTCTATATTCATGTGAGAGCAACAAGAGCTAAGAAATGCGGTTAAGAGCTTTGCGTCTGGTTTTATTGGCATAGTTTCAATAAATTTATAGGCATCATTGAGGCAACCGGCTCGAGCTAGTAGATCCACGATGCATGTATAATGCTCCATAATAGGTGTTAGAGAGTACTTACCTACCATTGTGTTAAAAATCCTCCACCCTTCATGTACTAATCTTGCGTGACTACATGCATACAAGGCACCCAAGAATGTAATCTTGTTTGGCACAACACCATCTTTCTCCATTGCATCAAATGCCATAATAGCTTCAATTCCTTGTCCATTTTTTCCATAACCCGCAATCAAAGAAGTCCAAGAAACCACATTCTTAATGCTTATATGCTTAAAACACAAACATGCATCCTCCATACGCCCACATTTAGCATACATGTCAACTACTGCATTTGCAACCGGTAAATATAAATCAAACCCACATTTAATCACCAACCCATGAACCTGTCTACCATTAACCAAGGCTGCAAGATCAGCACAAATAGAAAGAATAGTCACCATAGTAATAACATCAATTTTTGCTCCTTCAAACCTCATTCTCTCAAAGAAAAACAATGCAGAACTCTTTTCTGAATTTTGAGCGAACCCTGAAATCAAAGAATTCCAAGATCCCTCATCACGCTCATCCATGTTATTGAACATTTCAATTGCCTTTGATGTCAAACGACACCGGCACAGCGCAGAAATCATACTGTTGGTAGCCACAACATCTCTTTCAGGCATTTCAACAAACACACTATAAGCTTCTCTGATATCATTGCATTTCGAGTACATATCAAGAAGGGAAGTCAATAAAATCACGTCTCTATTGAACCCATGTTTAAGCAGCAAGCAGTGAGCTTGTTTTCCTTCCTCTAAAGCAGCAAGTTTGCCACAGGCTCTTAGAACTGGGGAGAGAATGAATTCTGTGTATTTGAGCCCTGTCTTTTGGAGCTTACAAAAGAGCGTAATGGCATATCGGCTTTTCCCTCCATTTACTAGTGAGGTGATCGTCTTAACGTAGGATATATTCATACTTCAGACAAAATTAAGTAATGAATGATGTTAGTTCTTCTTCTGTTTGATATATTGTTTGATAGAGATGAGTTGGTGTTTGAGAATCAAATGCTTAAGATGAGAGGGTGTATAGAATATAATGTATTTTCCGATTTCCCTCTATTTTGATTTTTCCATCAATTTTATTCTAATTTTGGCTTTTTGTAGCATAGCATCCTTAATTGCAATGCAAGATGAAATTGTAAATTAAAAAACTTATTTTTATCCTTTTTCAAGTATAATAATGTCTTATTATATAATAAATAAAAATAAGATTAACTCGAGAAAAACATGCTGAGAACTCAAACCAGAAGCTTTTGCAATGGATAGGATGGAAGCTTCCAAGCCATAGGTGGATTAAAGTTAATTCAGATGGTTCTTTTGAGGGTAATACAGGGATGGCTAGTGCAGGGGACCTCACTAGGGACATCAGAGGTACTTGGTTAGGAGGTTTTGCAGTAAACCTTGGCTTTAGTTCTATGATCATGATTGAGTTATGGGGTGTCTTCTTCGGTATGAAGCTTGCTAGGAACAAAGGTTACAGGTTGGCAAGGTTTAAAGTTGACAGCTTGGTTGTGTTTAAAATGATTTCAGATCCATTTACAATTCCGAATGCCTTTTTAGATTTAGAAACATCTCTTAAGAAAGGAGTGGTGTGCTGAAGTCCATCATCTTTACAGAAAAAGTAATCACAGTGCAGACTGGTTGGCGTATTATGGAAATTGCCTACTTTTGGGGGTTCATTTCTTTGAACATCCTGCTAATGGCTTATCATATTTTTTGCTGCATGATATTTACAGAGTGAGCTATCTTAGAATGATCACTGTTTAGTTTTTACTTTTGATTTGTTCCTTTTTAAAAAAAAATGTGAATACTAAAAAAAATAAATTTCAAATGTCATTTAAATATTAAGTATATTCATATCAAGTAAGTGACACATTTATTAATTTATAAATATGATACTTAAAATGTGTCACTTAAATAATTAAGAAATTATTTATTTTTATTAAATGAAAAATATTTTGGCTATATTATCAATCTAAAAATTATAACAACTAGGATTTTTTTTATTCTCAACATATAGATAATATGAAAAGTTTTATTAATTTAATTTTTATGCATGCTTTGAGATTTATAGCAAGTTACAAAAATTTATTTATTAAATTATTATTAGCAATTTTTTATTTCAAAATTAATATTTTTATTTGTGCAACATCAATGGGATAGACTAGTATTTTTTAAAACTTTTAAAATCTTTTTAGTGTCACATGGTGTCTAAAAATTTATAAAAATACTTTTTTATTTGCAATTTCATCCTCAATTACAATTTAAGGTACTAATAGTGGAAATTGAAGAGAAATTGATGGAAAGATCAAAATATGATAAAATTGCAAAAACTTTTAAAGTTCATGGTACTTGTAATGTAACAGTGCTAGAACACGAATTCTAAGACAAGGCGCCATAGAAGACTCTTGGATTTTTTTAAGAATGTTATACTCACCACGAAACAGTTTTTATAAATATTCTTACAATTGCACCCAAACTTGTTGACATTCGCACGACAAGAACATATTCTTACAATTTATTGTAACAATAATTAAGGATAGAAATCTCAATAACATGAGATGATCATCTTAAGCTATAATCATCAGTTAAGAAATCTGTTCTCAGTCTATATAAATTGAGTTGGTGAAATATACATTTATATATTTATATGTGTGTGTGTGTGTTTTTTTTTCTTTTTTTTTTTTGAATATTGGAAAAGAGATTTAAACTGGATCTATTGCCGAGTCATACAAATATTTAATATTATACTATACCTTAGTGTGAGTATATATATGTTTTGATACAAAATCAATATTATTTTATCGACTAATAACTACCGCTGTGAACAATAAAATCAATGATACCCTGATAATATTAAAAAACATTGAGTCATGATCAGGAATTCACCATTGAAAGTAAAATAAAAAATATATAACAAAGACATACACTCTCAATTTTATTAAAGTTGCCACTGAAAAAAAAAAAAAAAGGATAAAAGCATACATTTGTAACTTAATTCAAAATATATGACATTTGATGAACAGATACAAATAACAGAAAACAGAACCTTTTTTTGACACCAATATATGTATATTAGGGAGAATGATCATCAGTTTCATCTCCAAGGTTCAAGAGAGCATCCATCTCTTCCTTGAACTTGGGCATGGCAGCTCTTGGGAGAGAAACAAGAACTCTAACCCCTCCTTTCATGGAAGGATCCAAATTACAAGGAGGCAAGAAAATACACAAATCCACATAACCAAACATATTCCAAGGCACTGGAATTATATTCACTGCACCTTTCCATCCAAAATCAATTTCTTCCAGTAAACCCAACTGTCTCCAATCTGTCAAAACCATAGTTGCTCCACTACCACCTTCAATCTTGATATTTAGCTCTATCAGCTTCTCCATTGTCTCTATATGACTCCAAATGTAATTTTCATTAGAAGCTATTTTCTTGCTTTCTTTTATAAGTTTCACAACCCTAGAAAGTGGCCCTTCATTTAGGTCCCTACCCATTAATGCTACATGTGAAGGAGAAATAGCGTTCCCATAATATCCACTAGGTAAAGGTGGGTTATGTAAAAGATGCCTTATTCCCATGGTTAAGAAAAACATAGTTTTCTCATTTGGGTTAAACATGAAAGCTCTGAATCTTGCTCTCCAAATATAAGCACCAAGAACTTCAAGTGTAGTGAAACTTTCCTTCAATGTTTCTTCTTCATCATTATTATTCCTAGTATATTCCTTTTCTAGGTTAATTTTCAGTCTTCTTATACTTTCACTATTCACATTAAAACATTCATGCAAAATGTCAGTAGTTGGTAAATATGGTGATTTTGCTAAATGAGACTTGTCTATTAGGAATTTGAGAGGCTCTTTATTAGGTTTACCTACCAATCTTTCTCTTTCCCATACTGGTATAACTGTAGGCTCAGTTTTTCCACTTGCAAGCTCAGCCATGGCAGTAAAGAACTGAGCTGCACCAAACCCATCACAGACTGAGTGTGACAAGCCCATTCCAATAGTAAAACCCCCACAAGAAAATTTAGTCACTTGAAATACTAAAGGGTGATAGCCAAAGTCATCGTTCTCTGATGGAAAATCAAAAACAAATTTTTTTGCAATTTCAACATCAATGCCATCAAAATAATTAAGAGAAGAAAGTTGAATATTGACATTTGCTTCTAAAAATGGAACACCATCTCCATTACAAGTCATAACAAGTCTTCCATTACTTCCCCTCTTAAGCTTCCCAGCCAAAGGATAGTAGTGCACCAAAACCTTAGAAATAGCTTCTTGAATGACACTTGCAGGGTCAGAATTTCCCTGAAAATTAAATTTTGATGCAAGATCATGACCATTTAAATTGCCATTAGAGACAAAACTAGGTTTCGCTTTATACACATAAATGCTTTGACACAGAATTTCAAGATTTTGGTCATTATCAATAGTAGAAAAAGAAAGAACCTGAGAAGGGGTAGGTTTGTCTGGTTTAACAAGAACAACCTCTTTTTTTTCAAGAGAAAAAGGAATTTCAAAAGGGGTAGGTCTATCTGTTTTAACAAGAACAACCTCTTTCTTTTCAAGAGAAAAAGGAATACTGTTAATCTTATGGTAGGTTTCCATGGAAGAAGAAGGTAAAAGAAGGGTCAATCAATGAAAATATAACCAGTCTATAATAAAAGAAAAGGCAGTGTGAAAATCTTGGGAATGAGTTGATTTATATAGAGAAAGGCTTTGTTCTTATCCATCCACACTATCAAGAATTGACATATCATAATACTAAAAGGGCCCAGTTTCCAAGATTTTCAAACAATGTTGTTAATAGATTTTGACATGGAGTTGTAGGTGAGAAACTAATCATGTCTTTGAAGGCTTACCGCGAATTTCTAGCTTTTTGGATATGGGTACCTTGTAAGCAAGTAAGCAGCTACCTGAGAGATTTTTGAATGTAAAGCAACCTTAAATCACAATAGCTTATAGATAATATATCAACTGTTAGCACAGAAAGAATAATATATAGGTTGGCTAACTGAGAGATAAACTACTACATCTACTTTTATATTTTATCCATATAATTATATCCAGCAAGAGGTGATATATTTGAGGTGAAATTCACCTCTAAATTTCTAAAAATTTTCAATTTCATCCCTTTAAATACTATAATTTCTTAATTTAACCCTTCCTGACTTTTGAAAAAAAAATTTTCCTTCCCCTGAATCTCATGACCTTACATGTAAATTTAGCACCGAGTAGTATTCAACTAATATCTCGCAAAAGTAATAACTTCAAGCTTTGAGCTCTTGATCTTGTAGGTAAGATTTGTCTAGAGATAGTCGGTTTATTTACTCGGATTCAACTATCGGTGTTTATTATATATATATATATAATTATTTATTGCGGTTAAGAATGTTATTTTTTGTACATATTCTATAATAGAAAATGAAAGATAGACTTGCATTATACGGTTTTATGGTTGCCGCTTGTTCTGCGGCTGTATGAAAGCGCGTGTTCAGGTAATGTGTTATAAAAAAATATATGGTTTACAGCAACAAGGCACAATATATTTAGTGGAGAAGAAAAGCTACAGAGATGCAACATTAATGCTTCCCACTACTATATAATATGATAGTGCTTTGAGTACAACTGCAGATATTTAAAAAACTATATTTATCTATAGAGACTTCTTACCGGACATTTTTATAATATATACACAATAACAATGTTTTCCTTCTTGGCAATAAATGTTATTCTAACTCTTTTTCTTTTTCAATAATAGCATCCAAACTCTATTATTGAAAATCATTTAATCAAACTCGAGATTTAGTTACGAGCAAGACTCATTCTTTTTCACTGCAGATGCATTTAGTGACTATTATATGACTATTATCCTATTTTTACTGTAAAACATACTTTCTATGTCCGGAAAAAACGATGTAAAACAAAAAGAACAAAAAACAGAATCACCCTGCACATTTGATACAACACAAAGAAACGAGGTCAATTGGTAAATAGTCGTTCTGTAATAATTTATAAACAAGCATAGCAATTTGCATACATGGTCAACCGATAAGGTTTCTGCAGAATCCTTCCAACGTTGATTGAAAAAGGTCTACCTACAAACTAAAGTGAAGACAAAAGAAAACTACATGCAAGAACCTGTCAGCTAGCACAAGACTTACAACTGAAGAGAAATTTACTATAAAGAGAGAGATAGAAAGAGGTAGCGAGTTTAAAACATACTTCGTACCAATATCATCTCCAATCTTCATCATCGTAGTTGGAGTTAAAATCATCGCCCTCATAGTCAAAAGCATCATCATCATCATAATTCCCATCCTCAAATATAACTGCATCTTTGGACAAGCGATGGCTCGATTCCTCAAATTCTGAAGATACAGTGCTAGAATCATCTTCTTCTTCTGATTCTGCAGTAGATGCTTCACTCTTCTCTTCATCTTCATCTTCCTCTAGATATGTTTCATCAGGATAATCATTTCGTGGATGATCCTCAGCTGAGAACCATTAAAGGAAAGAAAAATCAGCATGAAAGAGAGTTAATTGACTTCAGGCACTGTACTAGGACCGGAATTGACCATACCATTTGAATCGTCGCTATCATAGTCAGATTCATCATCGGGCCCATCATAGAATTCTTCATCCTCCACCCGTACCCTGATGACATATCCCTTCCAATTACGAAATGGCAATAAAAATGCAAGAGGTCAACTAAACATATACGAGACATGTGATACTCACAGTGGAAATGGGCTCAAAGAATCTTTATCATGTATATCCATGTCATCCCTCACAGTATAATAGTCATACACATAATCATCTGCAGATAACATGTGATAAACAAGAGTCCATCAAGAAATGTTACAACCTACTATTAGAGAAAGGGCTAACTTAGTTGATAATTGCTTGGGGCAGTGATTACAAAAGTGAACAACAAGTCCCAGGAAGTAACACCTTTCCCTCTTCCTAAACTTTCAAAAATACTATCACTGAATGAGCAGGTACATGTATGACATTGCATATGATATAAATAATTATAAAAACCAAAATTCACATTATTCCTGAATTCTAAAAGCTACACGTCAAATAATATTCTTCAATGTAAATCAAGGAAGAAGTATTACCCTGCTTGGACATGTAATCATGTACATCAGATTCAACCTGTGCTGCAGCACTAGGAATAAACTCTCGAAGTAAAGGCAGATAGCTAGCAAGAATCCTCTGATCTTCCAAAGACATAACTCTGCAATTGAATCCTCTAGATTCAACAAATTTTGAACATACAAAAGACAATCAAGTACCACAATGACAGAACTTACTCCTCTTCTTCCATCTCAGCATCAACGCGAACAACATCATAGAAGTAGCACATGTCATGTAATTTTTTATCATGTGCTTCCTCTTTGTTTCTCCTGCGGCTCCGCCATATTTGTTGAAAACGAGCATTTTGAGCAAATATCTAGTAGAAAGGGGGAAACATGTGAAACAAGGCTGTATGGAATAGGTGTAATGCAGACATCAATTTGAGCATGCCAAGGATCATAAACTAGATACCTACCCACTCAAAATATGCATTCTGAGATAAAACCAGGATTCAAACTAAAGTATTAGGTTGCTTTGAATTGCTTTCAAAATGAAACTGATACAATATTCATCTCAAAAACCATCTTAAAAAAGGCCTGATTATGATACAAGTAGCTATGAGTGACCGACATGCCTATCAAACCAAACAAAATTTGTTTTGGTGCTCGAATTTAGATCAGTGAGTCCCAGAATTGGATGGACAGCTATACTGCTTGAGAGAAGACCTGTTCAAGCTTATACAGAGAACAAGCTAAAAATAAAATTGAAGTGGCTTGGCTCACTTCATTGAAAACTTACCATTTTGAGCATGGAAATGATGGAGCTCATATAGTTGATGTCAATGGTCTCTGGTATTAGCAAAATAACCATCGAATTCCATAATGAATTTGATGCAGCTACGGAAAAGAGATGTATGGACTTTTCCTAATTTAATCCCCAA
This sequence comes from Jatropha podagrica, assembly GCA_947857235.1. Classification (NCBI taxonomy): domain Eukaryota; kingdom Viridiplantae; phylum Streptophyta; class Magnoliopsida; order Malpighiales; family Euphorbiaceae; genus Jatropha; species Jatropha podagrica. The sequence goes on from CANUEP010006401.1 coordinate 26,202, forward strand.
ATATGAAGTTCACATTTTTCTTGTAAGCTTTACAATTAGGAAGTCTAATATTTAGTACTATTTAGGAGTGGTTATGGTCATCAGGAACATTTAGAGACTTATTTGCTTCCTTTCCAATTAGTATTGGTTTTAATCTTCCGAGTTTGCAATTTCTAATCCTAGCAGTAGGATTAATCATTAAATTCTTTGTAAGCACCTTGTAACCTAGTTATTTCCTTCGGTTTTTTCAAAATGCGATTAAGTTTATTTAATTTGGACTGCTTCACACCTGTTTTTCTCTCTTTTCTTTCTACCCCTCAATTCCTGCTGCTACCTTCCCTCAACAGCTACAGCACCTCATATACTGGTCACAGCCTCAACAATCTCCAATTTCTTTTCTTTTCTCACTCTAGCTTTCTAGCAAGCTCCAATTCTATCTTCTAACCTTAAACTCTCCTTCTGCATTCAACCTAGATTCAAATCTCATCAATTGTTTCAGGATCATCCACCATGAAAGCTTTCATTGGCTGGTTCCTCAACGTGTCATATATAAGAATCATAAACCAAATAATGTTCAAGCTTAGCTTAACTAAGCATAGCCTTCCTTTTGACTTATAGGGATATCTAAATTGATCACAATGTGCTTTGGAATAATTACATCCCTGGAAGTTCTGAAAATAAGTAAAAGAATCATGCCCCAATCTAAAAGGTGAAACTTAACAACAGAAAAGGAGGTTGAAATTTCAGATTAATAAAATCAGATTACACTTTACACCCGTAGAAACCTGGTTGCACATAAAAAACATTCTAAACCATAAATATGAACCAATAACAAAGCATTTTTTATGTGCCCAAAGCAACAATTCAATGGTTCAGTATGTCATGTATCATATATAAAACAAACGAGATTGCAGTCCTTGTACTAAGATAATCAATGTGTTAGGAATGAGACTCCAGGCCCAAGGCCTTATCTGGTTCATTCTAGAAGAAGCAAAGCCAATGAGAGGAGCAGGTTTGGCAATCAAGAAAGGGGAGAGACACGTCACACAGTTAGTTAGCCTTTGTCAGTATTTATAGAGCTTCTTTTGGAGAGAGAGGTATCTTTTGTAATGAGTATCTTTTTGGGCAGAATTGTTCTGCACGGGCTTTAGTCTGGGGGTTGATTTATCAGCCATCTATCTCTTATTTCCTTGTCATTAGTTCTTTTGTTACTTCCTTCTTTATTGACTATAATTTTCAGATTCACCAGTAATACTAGTATATCCTCTCCTAGTTCTACTCATCCATTCTTCTCCATTAGTTGATTGTTGGGCTGACTTATTTACAACGTTCACTTCTCTATTACACCAAGAATACCAAGTAGCTTATTGCCACCATCATCAGGAAGACTGTTGTCAAATCAAATCACAAAAATTCACCTATAACTATCTCATGAACTAGAATCAGACAGCTAACTGATTATATCCTTATTATGGAAGATATCAAATTACACATGTGATCAATTTACATGGCTTTGTAAGACTCACATGCTGGCAGCTAAACCTGCCCAAGAATGATTATTATCAAAAGAACAGAAATAGAAAGATGAGTGTATCAACAATGGAAAACCAAAAATTATCACTCAAGAACAACTTCAAAGTGCAAATAAACCCATAAATTTAATAAAATCATAGAAGAATAACTCTATGATTAGCATAATATCCAATATTCACAAATGAATAAAGTCATTACAGGTCAATGCAAATGAAATACACCATAATTCAGGCTCAACAGAAAAATAAATTTCCGGTATATATACCTCTTGATTTTTTCTAGCCTTAGACAAAAGCTGCTCTTGTTTCTGTAGGCATCAGATAGGAATACTGAGTGTTAAATACAGTTGAGTGATAGAGAGTTTGAACAACTATAAGAGGCAGTTTTGGTCAAGTTATTTAAAATTGAAAGAGAGAGCGAAAACTTACACTATCATTTCTAAAGGTCTGTTTTTGTTCTCTATTTTTTGCGATACATTCTACTACATCACCTGAACTGGCCTATAAAAGAAAGATTAAATCGATTGAGTAAAAGTTCAACAAAACAGAATTAAAAGCATTGCAATGGAAGCATTGCACTCTTGAGCAGATGACTAAAAGGAAATATTCAAACAAAAGCATTCACATTCACATACGTACCACAAATGATTGCAATACATCAATAGTGGCCTTGGAGTGGTTAACTGTCTCAATGTGCTGTACAAAAACCTTCTTGGTCCTCAACTCCTCGACTGCGAAAGACAAAGAACAATGCTTCGTAGTAGATGAAGGCAACGACCAAAATTGCAGCCAGAAATTCGAAAAATATCGGAAAAGAAAAAGTTGAATACCTTTTGTAGGACTTGATGATGATTCACCGCCAATTGACAGCTTCTCGAAATCCAACAGCGGTCGCTTCGATGGCCTCTCATTAATTTCCAACCCTACAATAAATCAGAACGAAACAAAATTTAAGCAGTGGAGCGGCGATCAGCAAAAAGAGAAGAAAAGAATTATTTCAACTCACAGAAAGCGTCGAGTCGTGACTGGTTAGCCTTGCGCTTAACCCTAACAACAACCGGCTTCTCGTCGATGAACGTGGGTGGAGTCGAAGAGCTTTCGCTGACAGTCGCCATGAAATGTTAGGGTTTGATGAGTTTTTGGTTAGAATTTTGAGCAAGAAGTGCTCTCTGGTCTAAAATAAAAGGAGGGAAGTCGAGTTGAGAGGCTTTTCCCTCTGGACGCTGTACAATGCCACTAGGAGTTGGAGGTGCAATTTCACGGGTCCGGTTTGCGGGTTACCTGAATACATTTTATGACTTTTTTTAATATCTATAATAATAACAAATATTATAGGTCAATACAGTATTCTTTATGATATATTGAAAATTTTACACTTTTAGTCCATTAATTTTATATTTTTATATGAATATATTAATTAAATTGTATATAATTTTTTATTTTAGCATTGAGGAAGGAGGAAATGAAACTTCATTCCATATTTCATTTATATACATGTGCACATATTTTTTGTCGCATAATTACAATTGAAAAAAAGAATATATATATATATATATATATATAAACTAATTTTAAAATCCATTAAGTAATATTAAATAATAAAATAATCTTTTATAACATCATTTAAAAATAATATAATTATAAAATGTATTATAAATTTATATTCTATTGATATATGCTAAAAAATATTAAAATATTAAAATGTGTTTTCTTAAATATTTAGTAAAGCTATTACAAATATACAATAGCAAAAATCATACATGAAATGATCTAAGAGTATCAAAATGGGTTGACACGTCAGATTCGACATAAATTCGCCTAATACGGGACATAATTAGGGTCAATATGAACATGACCAATTTAATAATTGTATTAAATTTACCAACACAAAAATTAAGCAGATGATACGACACGTTTAACCCGCATAATATCATAAACAGGTTAAGTAAATCGTGTTGACCCATATATAACCTGTGTAATCCATTTAGTATTATGAACATGTTAAGTGAATCGTGTTGACTTATATATAATTCACTTAACTTACTTATAATATTTTTAAATTTTAACCTAGTTAACTCCAATCATATTTAAAAATAAAATTTTATACTTAAAAATAAATAAAATTCTCAAAATTCATAATTAAAATAAAAAGTAATACAATAATAAAATTTAAATAAGTTTTAGTTACAGTATTTATATCTAATAATAAAATTATTTCTTTACTCTTAAATAAATGGATCACTTGCCTAACACGCATGTCAACTTGCTACACGACACATTTATATTCGTGTCATAAATGAGTATCGTATATTTGTGCAACTTAGCTTCTGGTATGTGAGTACTCCATAAACCAAACTAATCAAGCAAATTTTTTTTTATTATCAATAAAAATGAAGTTTTTTTAATTTATTTTTATGTCATTTAAATAAGAAATTTAATGTTTTTTTATTTTATATTTATGATTAATTATAAATATTTATTTATCTATTTGAAATATTAATATATTATTTATTTAGTGTATTGTATCATAAGCGTGTGGTTGTCCTTCCTTTTTAAAAAAATTATCGGATCACATAGGTTTCAATTTATATTTTTTAAAATTATTTATATATTATTTATTTAATAGTAATATATTATTTATTCATACTTAAAATGGTGTGTAGATTATTTATTAATTATTTTATAATAAAAAATAAATTTATATTAATATATTAAATAGTAGAGATAATCTTTTTATAGATATTATATTGATAAAACGATTATCTAAAACTATAAAATAATTTATTTTTTTATAATTCTTAAAATCGTGCTAAATTGTGAAAAATTCTAACATTTATCATTCTATAATATAAAATAATATCATGTGACAAATTGTAATACTTACACTTGATTTTTATATAAGCAAATTACTCTATTTTTATATATACTAGTTCTTTTATGATATTCGTTACACGTTGATTTTACTCGTTGTATACTGATTTAATTTTGTTATTTATATAATATTAAAGTATAAATTCTTATTTTGATTAAAATAAATATGATGGTTAATTAACGTTGTACTTTATATATGCAATGGAATTTTTTAACATGAAAAGAAAATGATATTTATATTTCTCCCTTTAATAAAATATATATAATTTTATTATTAATTGATTATTTAAAATCAATGCAAATTTGCATTTACCATACTGTAAAACATTCTATAATTTTACGATGCTATAACATTAATATAATAAATTAATACTTACTTTGCATAGCAATAATATAAGATATAACTTTGATCTCCACATCAATTATTTTCGTCAAACTGAAATTTTATCAATAGCATATTTTAGACCATATCTTTGCACAGAATTCAAAAATAAATTGTTTAAAATTTTCAATTCTAAAAATTTACGTAATGTAGTAAACAACAATATTGATAATGTAATGTATTTTACCAAGTTCAAAGAAGATATAAATGAGATTAAATTCAAAAATTATGAAATATAAAAAAATATTTAAAAAAATATTAAAATTTTAAAGATTTAATTATCTTTACATCTATTTAAAAAAATATTTAAAAATATATCTAATTAAATTATAAAAAAATTTACAAATTTTTAAAATAAAAAAATAAAAATAGAGCTCCTGAATTTTCTCTTTATTTCATTTTTAATATAGAAAAGTTGAAAATAAAAATAATAGCAAATTCAAATATTTGTAATCAATTTTTTCAAAAAATTTCATTATACTAGAAAAGAAAAACTTTCTTTTTTTTATATATTTGTCAAATACTATAATTAAAAATAAAATTATTTATAAATATATATAACGTTAATTATCTATTAAGCATAATATTTAAAATAAAATTTAATTGGTGATCAATAAGGTTATTTTAAAATATTTTAAATTTCATTAATGGTATTATCGGGAATCTCGTTACTCTGCCCTTATTTTCACTTTTGTATATATAATATAGATATAGATTAAAAGGAGTATTATATATTTTTTTTTTATCTTTTCCTAAAAAATTATTTCATTTTTGAAAATTTTATATTCTAATTAATTGTATTTAAAAAATATATTTAAAAATATTATATATAAAAATTTAATTGAATCATATTAAATTTGGTCAAATTCTCTCCTTTAATAAGTCTCATGTCTTCACAAGTTCAATGGTCTCCCAATTCTTAAAATATTATAATAAACTGATATAGATTATGAAAACATAATTATCATCCTTTTATCATACTTAAGTACCAATGTAAAATACTTTTAATTTCGAAGGATTATAAAAATATCATAAATCTTTATAAGGAATCTAAAAAAAAAAAAAGAAATTGTACCATTTATGCTTATAAGATGTGAAATAAATAAGTTGCCATTATAAAATTGGTTTAATGTTATTAATATATAATGCAATCTAAAAAAAGGCCAACCAATAAGGATCTGTTCAGTAAAATTATATATTTTAATAATTATTAAGTAGCTTTTCGCTAAAAGTTAAATATTATATGTATTAACTTTTTATAAAATGCTACCTGATATTTATTTTTATTATTAAATATGATTAATCAAAATATCAAAATTCTATTATTAAAATTTTATTTTAATAATCGAAACCGCCTATATGATTTATTTATTTCTATTTTACTCTGTCATAGCAATATATTCCTTATTAATGTCCAAAAACAGTAAATCTTTAATTATAACTATTAAAACTTTATTTTATGTTCTAAATCGAAATTTTACATGAGATTCTTCATAAAACTTTCATATTAGATTTTATAACTATTAATTATATGTTAAAGCTCATAACATATATGATATTTTTCTTTTTAATTAATGTTTTGTTTCTTGTTTCTGTTTAATTAATTTTTTTCTTTTTAATCTTTAAACTTTATAATTATAGCAAACTCTAATAGTTTTAAATTTTTTTTAAAAAAAATATTTTTTCAATTTAAATATTAACAATAATTCAAAATGTATTTTTCTATTCTTATCAAATTGAAAATATTTTTTATTTATTTTTATAGAATAAATTATTTGTAAAAATATTGATAATAATAACAAATTAAATTAAGGATTTATTAAAAATAATAATTAAACATATTACATTCTTATCATATTTAATATGTATCTTATATAATATAATATAATCAATCATAGTCAAATTATCTTTATTTTTTAACTAATAAAATTAAAATCTTTAAAAATATTATGTTCTAACCATATTTAATTTATATCTCATTTAATATATATATATAATTTCTTTGTTTAAATGATAGAATTTAGATTTAAATAAAAATTATGTATTCATCATTATTTTTCAATCTATAAAATTAAAATATTTAAAAATATTATATTCTTACCACATTTAATATATATCTTATATGGTACACAATACAAATGCTTATTTTATTCGATAGAATTTAAATTTATTTTACAATTAAAATTAAATTATATTTATTTTTTAACAAATAAAATTAGAATTTTTAATAATATATTTATCAATTCTTATACTTAGTGGGGGCATTTTTGAAATTCAATGTTCTTCCTCTCTATTCATATTTTTATATGTGTTATAAATAAATTTTAGATGTAAGTTGATAGAATATAGATAATAGATGTGTCATTTAAATTTGTTAGCGGGCAACACCATGGTTTTGACATAGGTAGTTTTAGTTCTTTCTTAAACTATTTATTTTGATTTTTTTTATATATATTGGATATTGGATGTCCAACATTATGTGTAATACTATGGTTTTGAAAATCAAATTGAATCGTGGATCTAATCGGTTTAATTGGAAATTAAAAAGATTTAATCCGATTTAGATAGTTTAACTACCATTTTAAAAAATCGTTGAGAATTAATGGCAATCGGATAAGACCGAAAAATTAATGGCAATTGAATAAGTCCGACAGATCGATTTGAGTAATTATTATGGTTCAAATTAAAACTATAAAAAAATAGAAAATCAAATGAGAGAGAAAATTAGAGCGTGTAGGTTGATCCAAGACGATTTTGGTTTTGTTGGTTTCGGTTTAATTTGGATTTAAAATCAAATATAGTAATTTTTTTAATTATGGAACATGAATAGATAAATAGTAAAAACAAAAAAAAAAAAATAGTATTAAACATGTTAAACTTTATTTTTTTTTAAATTATAACAAATTAAAAAAAGTTCGACCTCGATTTGATTTTGGTTTGACCGGTTCAATTTTGATTTAAAATCGAACTATAGTGATGAGTCATGGAGGATAAAAATGCGTATATAGTGTGTTCCAATTGTTTTGGCAGGTTTAAGCGTATATGGAACCAAAAACAACAGCACTTGTTATTGATTTTGAGTCTGTACGCACCCATTAATTACCTGCAATACTTATCGCAGCGCACGCACGAGTTTGTTCGGGTAATTATCTATAAAAGGAGATAGTGAAGCTCGAGCTGTTCGTTATTTCTTCCATTTTTGCAGGTAAGCTGAACAGAAACAATAAGAAAATTATTCAGAAATATCAATATGTTCTACTGATATTCTTGTTTCTGTAGGTGATCACATATATTAATGGAGAGATTTTGCAAGAAAGTTAGTGTATCAAAACCACCTCGTTATGATACTCATAGCTGTGACAGAGAAGTCCCATCTTTTGAAAATGAACAAAACAGTTCTGCGAATATGGATCCCAAGAAGCTCAGAAGGTGAGTTTAATCTTCTTTTTCTTTTTTCCTTTTAATTTTATTTATATATGTATGTGTTTTTGTCTTCTAGAGTTATGGCAAGCAGACAGTATTCCCAGAAGTATAGACTGAAGCAACTCCATTATATTCTGCAACTAGAAACCGAAGTTAAAGCTCTCCAAGTAAACATCTGATTTCTTTCTGTACCAACAGTAGAAACAGTTTTGTATGTGTGTATATATATATATATATTTTTAACAACTGGAAAATAATATATATATGCAGGCTGAAGTGGCAATCACCTCTCCTAGGATGAAGTATGTTGATCGGCAGAACTCTTTACTACGAGCAGAAAACAGTTCGATGAAGCAAAGGATTTCAATATTTTCAAGTGAACTTATGTTCAAAGAAGGTCACTCTCTTTCCTCTCTCATATAATATATAGAAAAATACTTAGCCACATGGAAATGTATATTCATTCCTCGTACGAGCAACTAATCATTGATTGACTATTGGAAGAATTGCTACACTCAGTCTTATTCACCAAATCAATTAATAAAAGATTTTTAAAAAATATTACCGTTTGTATTTTCGGAGGGTACAGTACAAAATTCTCTCATTTGAACCGTGTGATTGATTTTGTGTATACGTGCACCATACAGATGCCGTAATTTTTTTTTCTGTTTTTTTAGGAAAATACCTACCTACACTGGTGTATAGGTAGTTCGATATTCTACTCATATGCCAAGCCAATTAAAAAATGACAATTTTATCCTTTTTTTTTTTTGGTTAGAACTCGTTGGAATTTTATCAATTTTTTTTTTCAAATCAAAAGTACCCTCGTTTGGATCAAAATACTGTTTTTAATTGATTTGATATATAAATGAACCATACCTGGATGCAGGTAAATTTTTTCTCGCCTTTTCTGTTGCGTTTTTATTTTTCAAAAAAAAAAAAAAAAAAAAACTAAATTCACTGTCTTAAAGTGATTATTTCCTATTAATTAATATGACACAGTAGATTAATTGTAAACATCATAATTAACGATTTGACGTATTAATAACATTTTGTTACAAATTAATAGTGTTAATATACTACTCATAAAAGTTCGGTCTAGTGATTGAAGCACACTGGATTCTACCTAAGTGATCTGATCGCACGTCTTATTATAAACGGAAGGTGAGCAGTACTTTCTAAAATAGTATAAAGGCACTGCTCTGTTAATTGTTAAAGATTTAAATTTCTTAAAATAAAATTCATATACCAAAAATGGGTAGTACTTTATATTTTTCAATACTAAATGTATATATTACCATGCATTAATAGTAATATTGTGTAATAAATTATTGAAGCAGCTCAATATGAGGAATTGAAGAATGAAAGAGACATAATGAAGCAATTCTACTTGGTGAATCAGCAGCTATATCCAGAGTTTTTCAAAACAAAACCAGCTGGGAATTGTCAATTAGAAAATATTTGCCAGCTTTAATCAATCTTTGGATCCAATTTCTTCACAGCAGAAACTGATGAATCTCCTGAACCTAAACCAGTGAGGCAGTGAATTCGGAATTCGTTTGGTCATCCTTTCAAATACCTTTTGTTTGTCGTTTGTCGTTTGTCGTTGTCGTTTGTTTTGCATGCTTGTTTTGTCTTATTAAGTTGTTTAACTTCAATGGAACTGTACGAAACTGATCATAAATGAAATAATATTGGTTTCTTCTTCTATACCATAATTTTTTAAAATAGGGACAGAGTTAGAACAATTATTTTTGAGAGCCAAATAAAATTTTTTAAAACTTTAGAGGGTCAAATATAATTTTTCTATATTTTTAAGGATCAAAAATGTAATTTTCATAAATAACTAAAAAAAAATTCTTGAGTTGGCCCCGGTGCCCTTCAGCCTCGAAGGAGTTGTGCCTTTGGTTTAAAAGTCTATTGATAAAATTAGTTATTTTAATAATTATTAATTATTTAGTAATATTTAGTTGTTAGTTGTTTGAATAACTTTTTATAAAACGCTAAAAATTAAACGTTATATATATTGTTTTTTCTAAAACATTATATCTTTAAAAATTAATTTAAATATTATATTAATAAATATTATAAATAATAATGTTATTTAAAAAGTTATTACATAAGACATACTAAACTATTAATAATGACAATATAAGGAGATATACAACTTAGATTGATGAAACTAGAAAACGCAAAATTACTGAAAGTTAATTAAGGGTATATTCGATAAAATTCATTATTTTCATAATTGTTAGTTGTTTTAGTAATATTCAATTGTTAGCTGTTTGATTAACTTTTTATGACACGTTAAAAATTAAACTTTACATAAATTAATTTTTTATAAAATATTATTTTAATATCTAAAAGCTAATTTAAATTTTATATTATCAAACATTATAAATAATAAAATTTAATATTATAACAAAAGCTACTTAAAAGATTATTACACGAACACAACTTAAACTAGTTTTTGTAAACGTGCGTTTCATTCACCAAACATGGAGTAACTGCTGGAAATTACATGATTACAATTTCTTCATATGTAGAAGAAAGTTTGAACATTTTGACTTGTAGTCCACGTGGCAGGATTGGTCTGAATGATTGGGTAGTGAAATGTAAATATGTAATGATTAAGCTTCCAAACATGGCGTCGATTCTGTTTCAGAAATGTGGTTTCTTTCTCGTGTAATTTAAAATTAGTAACATCATCGACAGCTATAATTCTTCCCATATACTGGAGAAAAGTTTTCCATTACCATTTTTTTAAGGATAAGCTTGAAAATAAAAATGGTAATAACGGACAAAAAAGGAAGAATATACCTAAACACGAACATCCATCATTTTACAAATTTAAAATTGGAAATGACAAAAAAATACCCAAAACTATAAATAAGAAATTTCATTAATGTCTTTCTATATTTTTCTGATAGGGTAAATATGTAAATACCTTGGCTATTTTAACTATATGGACTAAAATACAGTATGGAATATCAATTTCCATTATTTATTAGGGTAATAAAGGAATTGGAAAAAGATAAAGTAGGATAGAAATTTCTTAGTAGGGATATTACAATAGATGAAATAATACCTTTAAAAAAAAAAGAATAGATGAGATAATCAAAATATCAAAAATGCCCTTACTTTTTTTCTCTAATACCAAATATAATTTTATTTTAACTAGTTTTCTTAGTGATTTTCCATTCCATTTCTTCATGTTCCTATAACTGAATAAAGAAGTGAAATCAAAATTCCTATTCAATATATTTTTTTTTTTCATTTATAAATCTCATAGTATCGGCGTATAAAAGAGATTTATTTTACTAAATCAAAAAGATAAATTTAATAACATATATGAAAATTTGTTGTAATACTATTTTACTGCTAAATTATAATCCAAAAATAATTTCTTTTTTCATTTATAAATAAATCTCATAATATCGACGTATAAAAGAGATCTGTTCTACTAAATCAAAAAGATAAACTTAATAACATATATAAAACTTGATCGTAATACTATCTTAACGCTAAATTATAATAAAAAAATGAAAAAAATTGAAATTCCTATTGAATATAAAATTTATCTTATTTATAAATCTCACGGTATCATGTTTAAATGAGATCTGTTTTACTAAATTAAAAGATACAAACTTAGTAACATATACAAAAATTGGTTGTCATACCATCTTAGCACTAAATTATAATAAAAATAATAAAAAAAATTGAAATTCATATTCAATATAAAATTTTTCTCATTTATAAATCTCATAGTATCCACTTGTAAAAGAAATCTATTTTACTAAATCAAAAAGATAAACTTAGTAATATATAAAAAAATTTATTGTCATATTATCAACCGCCAAATTATAATAAAAAAATAATTAAAAATAAATATGCTTGCTAATAGGTCAATCTTAATAAATTATATTTCATTCGCTCTAAAATTATAGTCTCAAATATTTTTCACACAGTTTAAAAAATAATTAATTAAATGGCTAGGATTGAGAGAGTAATATTTTCAAATTTAGTGGGTGAGAGATTATAAATGGTTAGGATTGAGATTAAATAAAGTTAAAAATAAATTAACTTGAAAAATTAATTGGATTCATAAGTAAATTTACTTTTAAATTTATTAATTAGAGTTAAATTCTTGAAAAATATATACCATAAATGAGGATTCTTTTGTCATTTAATACGAATCAATAGTTTCAACATAGATGGTCTTCCTTTGACCAGACTAGAGAAATAAACTAACTTATAATGCTATCTTATAGCTAAATTATATAATATTTTCAAATTTAAAAACCACTTGTTTTAGATATTGAAATTTTGGTAAGTATTACTGTATTTTTCCCTATAAATATTTAGGGCCAGACAAGTTTCCTTATCTGAGACAATTTACTTTGGCATCCTTAAATTTAAAGGTTAGAATGGGAAGATATTAATCAAGTAGATTTCCTTAACTAGGTTTTTTCTTTTCCTTAATTAGCCATTTCATTAGATTTCCCTCTTGTGCAGGTGAAGTTTTGAAATATGGAGAGCTTCAATGGAAGTAAAGACCAAAAGAGGCTTATTGACATGAAGCCTTTTCAAATGATGTCTCCATCAACTCTTCCTTTGTTAGCTCCTACTTCATTTCAAGTATGGAAGAAACCCTACTACATGAAAAATAGTTCCTCTTCTATCACTAGTGGAACTAAAAATCCCTTAAAATCATCCACCATCGACTCTTTTGAATCGGACGGAAATCTAACCAATTATGATCTTGTTTCTTCTGATGGTGATCGTAACCTTTTCGACATTGATGAGAAGGTGGCCGGGGTTCATAATCGATTCAGTTGCGACCTCGACCCGAATATGGATCCCAAAAAGCTTAAACGGTGAATTTAATAGAAAAATTAATTTTATTTCTTATATATTATTAGTTAATGTTTAAGCATTAATGGTGTGTTCAATAGCAGAACTATGGGGCGGCCGCCTAATTTTAATTTTTTTTAAAATTTACCTTATAAATTATAAAAAATTTTGCCGGAGAATTTTTTGATATCGCCATGGATGTGTTTCTGTTTCAATGCAGGATTATTTCAAATAGACTTTCTGCGCAGAAGTCTAGAATGAAGAAGCTTCATTATGTGACTGAGATGGAAAGAAAAGCCAAGGCCTTAGAGGTACTGCTACCATCTTTATGTCTCTTCTTTTCTGCCATTAAACCTAAAATGACAAACTCCTATATATATATATATAAATGAAGATTTTACAAAAAGAAAAATATGGCGGCTAATCGTTTTATATATATGTACAGAATGAAATAGCAGCGCTCCATCCTCAAGTGATGATGTACAGAAACCAACAACACTTACTACAGATGGAGCAGAAAAGATTGAGTCAAGAAATGTCTGCCCGCGCAACCAGCAAGATACTCAAAGATGGTAATTGTACAGACCGAACCTGATTAACTTTCTATACATCACGATAACCAAATTACCTGTTTTTTTAATAAGTATAACGATAAGAAATCCATTTTTGTAGCTGAGATTGAAAAGAACAAAGCAGAAGTGAATAGACTGAGGCAACTCCATTTAACACAGCAACATCAAAAAATGCAAGAACATCTGATGGTAAATGCTTGGAAAATGCAGATTGTCAATTCAAATTTCACTCAATCTGATACAGAACAAACGTTGTTTATTAACTCAAATTCAGGTATGCATTTCTTCATAATTATAAATGTTAACTAACCAAGATTTCAATAAAAAAAGTTTATGGTTATAACGTGTTTCTTTTTAATAATATAATTAACCCAATTAAAAAAAAAAAAGAATAAGGGTTAATAAATAAATAAATAAAATTAATATGAAAAATGAAATCGACTAGCCGTTGATTAAATAGCTAATCACTATTGCTAAACTGAGTTTAGTAACAAAACAACAAAGAAATGGATTGGCTTCTTGTTGACTTGGATTAATGATTTCAGTCTGCTAATTGATCCAAAATCCTCAAAATAGTATCCAAGATAAAAACTTTTGTTGTTTTGTTGAGTGGACCCCTTCTTAACTCAAGAAAAGTTCTGTTAATGTTATATATCCTGGTTGCATGGAAGTCTTGTAAATTTCTTGGTTCACGTTTTCTTCACTTGATAATACCAAGTTCAAGATACATCGTATTGGATAGCCTTACGGTCTATTCGGCAATATTAATTATTTAACGGGTAAATATTTATATAACAGTTTTAATTAGAAACATTTGCCGAATTTAGAGAAAAAAAATAACGGGTACAATTGTTAAAAATTATTTAATCAAAAATTAGACGTTAAAGTGTATAATATTTCATAAAAAGTTTTTTCAATCTAAAAGCTATTACAAAAACTACGTTACCGAACAACACAATTAATAGGATTTTGACTCGATTAAAACGTTAAAATGCTAGCTGATCAAAAGATATTGCCGAACATGGATTTAGACATAGTTGTTGATGCTATTAAGTTTTTCTGATAAAACAGATAATAAAATAAATCGAATTTTCTCATAGAAAAAAAAAAAGAAGAAGAAGAAGAAACTCTTGTACTGTGTTGATGATGGATGAATTATTTTGGTGTAGCCCAAATTGGAGAGATGAGTGAAGAAGAAATGGAAGAAGTGAATCAGCAAGCAGTTGGACAAACATGGATGGTGAATCCCAATAATGGCTCCACCATGCTTCAGCAAAAACTGATCAGAGCTAAGGCCAATCCAAATCATGGTGGTATTGAACAGATGCTCAACTTCAACCAAAATCATCATAGTTGTGTCATGTGAAAATTTGGAATTTCTAGTTCATTTTTCTTTTTAATCTGTTATTCTCAGTTGTCTTCAAAAAATTTTATGCTTGTCTGTAAAAATTTAGACCCTCTTCTTTGAGATTTGATTAATATTTTGTCATCTACCCATTAATATTTTTATATTAAAAATGTTTTCGGCAATAATTCTTTAAATAATTTTCAAAATAATAAATGTTATTTTTTATAGTGTTCAGTAACATAGCGTTTGAATTAACTTTTAGAGATTAACGTAGCATTTTATAAAAAATTAACCTCTGTAATATTTAACTTTTCGTGTCTCATAAAAAATTATTAAAATATCTATTAGCTATTCAAACAATAACGCTAAACAACTAATTTTGCTGAATATATCTTTTTTTTATCAATAATATGTGTTTATTTTATTAATTTATATAAAAAAATAATATTTTTAAATTTCTAAACCTGAATCGTTAGGTTACCCAAATGCATGCAGCCTAACTCAAAAATACTAAAGAAAAAAAATTTGAAAAATCTCAATTTACATAAAATTCATTTCTTCTTGAGATAAAAAGATAAAAGGACAAAAAAAATTCAAGTCACAATATTAAAATAACCTAATAAATCAAAACTACGTTAAATAATCTGCTAAGCAATTTTTTACAACAACATGCACTAACGACTAGTATTTGACAACGTCGTTTGTACTATTTCACTCGTTCATCTTTTTTGTTTTTTCTTTTTTTCAAATATGGTTCATCGACTTTTTTATAATATAATAAAAAGGACCATAAAATATTAAAAAAACGATAACACAACATGTGTTTTTTTATAATATTTTACTATAAAGATTATAATATGTATGTAAAGAAAATGAATAAATATTATAAAAAATATTGAAATGGAATGTAAAAATAAAATTTTATAATTAAAACAAACTGAAAAACGAAAATAATAAAAACTCACTCAAAATAATATCTTTAGAATTAAGAAATAAATCGATAAGGAGAAAAACCTTAAATTATATAGCGAAAGAAAGATTAATTAATTTTTTTATGGTGATTTTTTTCTATAAGTACTAATATATATATATATATATATATATATATATATATATATATATATATATATATATATATATATATATATATATATATATTTTATATCTAAAAAATT
>CANUEP010006430.1:0-28920 GCA_947857235.1 Jatropha podagrica
TAAATCAAAAATTTTTATTAAGAATTGATTGCAAGTCTGCTAAAGACATCTTACAGAAAGATGTTAAAAACCTTGCCTCTAAACAAATCTTTGCTAGATGGCAAGCGATTTTGAGTATATTTGATTTTGATATAGAATTTATAAAAGGTGATTTTAATAATATTCTAGATTTTCTAACCAGAGAGTTCTTACAGAACAATGGGAAGAAAGAAGAATAAAGGAAAGGAGATAGTAAAGAGTGAATCAGTAAAGAGTGAATCCAATTCATCTACTAAAGCTCTTCTGAGCATTCTGAAGACCTCAATAAAACCCTAAACACTAAACCTGCCCCTTCTAAAGACCTTAAAAAATGGATTGAAGAACTTAGTCAATCCCCAGAAATAGTAAAAGCTTTACAGAGCATAGCTTCTTCTTCAGTGGAAGCTTCAGGTATGTCTCTAAACCCTAAGGCGATCATACCCGTTCATGGTATGGCCAGTCCATCTCAAACGGTAGATGGTAAAGACTTATCAAATCCGTTAAAGGCTGTGGATTTGCCAAAAATCCAGTATGTTCATCACATACATAAATGGTTTTTGAAACCCATGCATGACTTTGAGATTGAAGTTGAGGATGGATATAATGATACTAATCCCTGGCAGATTTTAAGAAATTATTACCCAGAGGATTGGTATTTTGCTCCATCTGATCTAAATAAACCTCATGCATATTATCACCATATTTTGGTAGATTCAAATTCTGTAAAAATAAAGCATACTTTTGACACTAAAAATAAAAATGTTATTTCATATTCTTCATTACAAATAAAAAGAGTTTTGCATCCAAAAGATTGGCCTGCACCATCTTTGCATACTCCAATAAAATTCAAAGCATTGCATAAATATCATCCAACTTATAATTACTTTGATTATAAAGAAGCATGGAATAAAGTTTTCTATATCATAATCGTTTCAGAAATGGGTGTTTGAAATCTCAAAAACAAATATTCACACATAAGAAATATTATTAAGTTAAAGAGTTCAAATTTAAACTAAACATGCTATAATAGTAAAACAACTAAATTTATAACAAGTTATTAATTATTCCAACCAAATTAAACTAATAAAATAACAAAAATTTCTCTTCCCCAACTCAATCTAGCACATTGTCCTCAATGTGTAAACAATTATAATCCCCATTGTAAAGTCATGCTTAATACATAATGCAAGAACTATGAAAGAAAGATGGTTTGATAACCTCTTACCACCATTGTATTGAGGAATACAATGAAATATGTAAGATGAAATAGAATTCAATGGCTAGAAGCTGAAAAAGAGAGAAACTGAATAAAAGACAATTAGTTAAGAAAATAAATATTTCAAACTAAAACACAACTAAAACATAACTAAAAACATAATCCAAAAGAAACATAAGAACACGTACTAAAATTAACAAATGAAATCAGAGTGTGTAAACAAGGGCTTAATCTGTAGAAAGAGGAGGTGGAGGAGGCTGCTGCAACATTTGAATCAACGTCTGGAGTTGATTGTTGATTCCTTGGTATTGATTTTGCATAGTGTCCAAACGTGATTCAATTCCTCCATGCATAATCTTGATTGATGAGAACTTGTCAGAAATCATATTTTCCATCCCTTGGAATCGAGCATCCACCATATCCATTCGAGACATTAAACGTGCAAGGACTTCCTCATTGGACATATCGGATGGACACTGAAAAGAGGGACCTGCTCCAGCAGTTCCAGCTCCAATAAATGTTTCAAAACCTGGAGGTTGCTCCTCTTCAATGCTAGTCGGATCGCCTGTATCCTATCAAATGTTGGGAACATGCCTCTCTTCTTGGGTTCCCATAACATTGGTATGTGTCCCCTATTCTCTCAATCAACTTCATATGTAACATGACATCCAAATCAAGCCTAGTCCCCTTCCCACCTCCATCAATATCATAAATAAGTCTAGCTAGGTTCCAAACATGCAAATAAAAGGCAATACACGTCACAAAACACCCCATCATTATAGCCCCTTTATCCACCCGTGCAATTCTAGCCCAATGTTGACATAATCAAAAACCCACATTGAGTAAAATCCCTTGATCTATAGCCCAAATAAAATACGACTCATTGGATCCCAACACCCCATCACTCTCACTTCTACTGAAGATGGTGTTAGCCAAAAGCTTATGAATGTATCTATATGTTGGGTTATGTAAATGGGAGGCTTTTGATACCCTAGGATTGTAATTACTCAGTCCAGTTAGATGGGTCCATGTAAGTCGATCGTGAAAATCTTTGGGTCTCGCCTTAAGGGCATTCTCAGTTGGGAATCCAAATATATGGCTAATCTCATTCACTAAAAGTTCATAGTTCCTCCCAATAAGCCTAAACTTGATGTTACTAGGGTACTCTTCATCCAATGGAAAGATTATGGAAGAAAAGAACTCAAGAATTCCAAAGGCAAGGGTGCATATACAAAATCTTTCATGGAAATAAACTACTCCCACCCAATTCTTCTTAGAGACTCTATAGCAGCATTCCTAAGGCTAACCTTTTCTAAAGCTTGCTCATCCAAAAAGCGATTACGGAGAATAGGGCGAAAGGGAGTTTATTGTACCTTTCTTGTTGCTCGCTTTACCCGATTTCGAATGGTGGAGGAGGTGGTCCCGTGGGTGGAGGTGGTAGTGTTGGAGGAGTTGAAGAAGGTGTTGGTCAAACTCTCGAGGCCAAGGAAGCAGTAGATCTACTTTTTTTATATCTTGGTGGCATGGTGGAAGAGAGGGATAAAGAGTTTTAATAGGGTGGTTGTGGAAGAAGAAGAAGAAGAAGAAGAAGAAGAAGAAGAAGAAGAAGAAGAAGAAGAAGAATGGAAGTTTAGAGAGAGTGGGGGTGCCGGTTATGAGAGAAAAGAAAGAGTGGGTAGGGTAGTTTATAAAGAATGAGGTTAGGGTTTGCGCGGGAACCAAAAAGTTAGCTTTTAATGAATTGAACATGACATGGCACGGGCGTGCTATACACTAACATGCAATTTCAAAATACAGTTGAGTACCTGGCACGGGCATGCTGTCTGGCGTGGCTGGGGCGTGCCAGACATTGACTTGCAATGTTGATTCTTGCCTAGAGTTGCACGGGCGTGCTGCACACTGACTGTTATGTGTTTTTTTTTCTTGTTTATCTGGCACGCTGGGGCGTGCCTGACACTGACTCTCCCTTGCAATTCCGCTCTATTAGGCACAAGCATGCGGTTTGGCATGGTTGGGGCATGCCAAAGTCTGACTCTCAAATGCAATTTTTTCTCTATTTGGCACGAGCATGCCATCTAGTATTGCTAGGGCATTCCAGACACTGCCTTTCTAGTGTAGTCTCACTGTATTCAGCACAGGTGTGCCGTCAGGCGTGCCAGACACTAACCTATAAAGAAAGATTATATAAAAAAACATAAACCAAACATCAAATTTGGTGGAATAGGCCTAATAAAATAAGCCTATGTGGAAAAAAATTCTTTTATGATAAAAGGTCTGGACCATTGTGAACGCAGTTTACCTGAAAAAAGATGGAGTCTAGAGTTATAGAGCAATACCTTTTGTCCGACTCTTAGATACCACAAAATAATATACATATCATGCCACTTCTTGGTTCGATCTTTGTAAATTTTGGCATTCTCATAAGCATGCATCCTCATTTCATCCACCATGTTTAATTGAAGTGCTCTCTTTTGTCCCACCTCTTTGGCATTGAAATTCAAGTATTGTATCACCCAATATGATTTGTGTTCCAGCTCAATAGGTAGATGACAAGCCTTTCCATATACCATTCGATACGGAGACATCCTGATTGGTGTTTTGAATGTTGTGCTATAGGCCCAAAGTGCACCATCAAGTTTCTTGGATCAATCATTTCTCGATTGACCAACTGTAGTCTCCAAAATCTTTTTGATCTCTCTATTAGTCACCTCAACTTGTCCACTTGTTTGTGGATGGTAAGGGGTACCTACACGATAAGTAACACCATATTTTGCAAGAAGAGAATCTAAATACTTATTGCAAAAATGCTTACCTCCATTCGTGATAACTGTTTAAGGGGTACCATGGTGCGTAAAGATGTATTTTTTGATGAAGTGCATCACGCTTTTGGCATCGTTGTTAGGTAAAGCAATGGCTTCCACGCATTTAGACACGTAATCCACTGCCACAAGGATGTATTGGTTGGAGTAGGAAGACGGAAATAGTCCCATAAAATCCAGTCCCCAAACATCAAAGATCTCCATTTTAAGAATGTTGTTAAATGACATTTCATGGCTCTTGGAGATATTACTTGTCCTTTGGCAATGATCACAAAGTCGAACAAAGTAAAAAACATCCTTAAATAAATTAGGCCAATACAAACCACTTTCTAATACTCATGCTATCATTTTGTTTCCTCCAAAATGTCCTCCACATTCACAAGAATGACAATTTTTAAGTACACTCTCCATCTCTTCCTTCAGCAAACACTTTCTAAAAAGTTGGTCATTATAATACTTGAACAAGAAAGGGTCCTCCCAATAATATAATTTGACATCATGGAAAAATTTTTTCTTTTGTTAGTAAGAAAGATTAGGAGGAAGAATTTTACAAGCCAAAAAATTTACTATATCAGCATATCATGGAGCTTGCCTATTTGCAAAGAGAAGGAGATGCTCATAGGGAAAGTCTTTATTGATTTGAATTTCTTCTTTTTCTCTCTTCCCAACTCAAGCCTGGAAGGGTGATTAGCTACAAGATTCTTAGTTCCCTTCTTGTCATGGATCTCTAAATCAAATTCCTGCAAGAGAAGAACCCAACAAATTAGTCTACGCTTTGCATCTTTCTTTTCTAGAAAATACTTAATAGCTGAATAATTAGTATAGACTATTATTTTAGCTCCTATTAAATACGCTCTAAATTTATCAAATGCAAAAACAATAGCCAGGAGCTCCTTTTCAGTTGTGGCATAATTGAGTTGCGCATCATTCAGGGTACGACTAGCATAATAGATGACATGCAACTTCTTCTCCTTCCTTTGCCTAAGAATAGCTCCTTTGGCATGATCACTAGCATCACACATGAGCTCAAACGGTAGACTCCAGTCTAGTACGATAATTATGGGAGCTCAAATCAATTCCTTCTTTAACCTATTAAAAGCATGTAAACACACTTCGTTAAAATCAAAATCAACATATTTAACTAATAAATTACAAAGATTTTTAGTGATTTTTGAGAAGTCTTTGATGAATCTCTTATAAAATCCGGCATGACCAAGAAAGCTTCTAACTCCTTTAACTAAATTTGGAGGTGGTAGCTTTTTAATCACTCCAATCTTTGCTTTGTCTACCTCAATTCCCTTTTCAGAAATCCTATGCCCTAAAATAATGCCTTCACTAACCATAAAATTATATTTTTCCCAATTTAAGACGAGGTTAGTGTCCTCACACCGCTGCATTACAAGAGAAAGGTTATGAAGACAAGAATCAAAAGAAGAACAAAACATAGAAAAGTCATCCATAAAAACTTCAATGAATTTCTCAACCATGTCAGAAAATATAGACATCATACACCTTTGAAAAGTCGTAGGTGTATTGCATAACCCAAAAGGCATTAGAGTACTGTAAGGGCAAGTAAAAGTAGTCTTTTCTTGATCCTCGGGGGCTACGGGAATTTGGAAATACCTTGAATAACCATCTAGAAAGCAATAGTAAGGATAACCTGCAAGTCTTTCAAGCATTTGATTAATGAAGGGTAAAGGGAAGTGGTCTTTACGTGCTGCTTTATTCAATTTATGATAATTAATACACACGCGCCAACCTGTGACAGTTCTAGTTGGAATTAATTCATTATTATTATTTGCAATAACTGTCATACCTCATTTTTTGGGAATAACTTACACAGGGCTTACCAAACTACTATTGAAAATAGGATAAATAATACATGCATTCAAGAGTTTAATGATTTCAGCTTTGACTACTTCCTTCATGTTCAGATTTAATCTCCTTTGGTGCTCAATTGTAGGTTTGTAGTCTTCCTCCATCAAGATCTTATGCATGTACACACTTGGATTAATTCCCTTCAAATCTAAAATTGACCATCCTAATGCTTTTTTATGCTTCCTTAAAACCTGCAACAACCTTTCCTCTTGATCAAGTGATAAGTGAGAAGAAATAATGACAGGAGAAGAATTATTATCCCCTAATAAAGCATATTTAAGATGAGAAGGAAGCTATTTTAGTTCTTGCTTTGGAGATTTCCTTACTTTTTATATTTTGAGCATTAATATCAATGTTATCAATAATTGAAATATCTTTAGCATGCAAAGTATCACTCACACAATTATCAACAACATCAATTCTAAAACAATCACTAGAATCCATATGGAGTTTGCAAGATTTTAGAACATAAAAAATAACTTTCTCTTGACCTACCCTTAGAGTGTTAGTTATATGCCCTATAGCCAATTTGATTGGTTATATTTTGGGATATAATATTTCATGTAATAAATATTTGATTATTAATAAAAGACATTTATTTGTCTTTTATATTCTATCGATTGAATCTTGGTAAAAGATGAAGTCCATGAGACAATATTGCTTTGCAAAATAAATTATAATGTGGTTATAAGTATGAGTTTTATATTTACATTAAAGCAATGTCTCTAAATATTCCTGGTCGATGTTCTCCTCATTGTTGGATGATGATTAGAGCTATTGAGACTGATACATATTATGTTCTTTTTTAAGGAAGCAATTGTTCTCATAAGTTGACATATATGTGATATCTAGAACTAATATGTAGGTACTTGTTATTTAAACAAGTCCACTGAATTGGCTTGCATGAGAATTCCATATGGAGATTTACCTGTGTCTATGGAATACTCAAGTGATGGTTGTGTAAGTGATCCTTTGACTTGAGATTACTAAGCTGTCTTATATAGGGATGACTATGTTTTTGATTCTTTGTTCACATTATTCATTATATAAACAATAAGCAATGATTAATTGGACATTGTAGAAACTGTATAGAGATACTTATGTAATCAAAAGAGGATTCATCACCCTAGGTAAAATAGGAAAAATGTTATAATTGTTCTTTATTAGTATTGATTAAGAAATCCTTACGCAAGGTGGAATGAAATTAGCAAATGAGATTTAAAATTTCATTCAATTGATCAATGGTTAAGGTTAAGAGAACTAACATGATTTAGCAAAGTAGATACACTCCATGCCTAATTACTAAATTGGAACATTAATGATGAAGGGATATTAATTATACTGATAAATCATGCATTGAAAGGTTAAGTCAAACCACTTTGACTTTTCAAATATTTGGGTAGTCTTGACATGTTGCTAGACAATGTACTTGACCTTCAAATATTAATTAGTTAATATTTATTGCTAACATATTTGGAACCTAGAAGGTCACACACATAAGAATGGATATGAGAAAGTGAAAATGAGAAATCAAATCAAGAATGACTTGATTACAAATAAGTTTTGTGGAGTTAAGGATAAAATTGTAATTTATATTTGATTACAATTTTACCTAGATTATTAAGTGTTGACTTAATTGATTTATGTCTAAAATTTATTAAGATAAATTTTAGATTAAATAAACCTAATATTTCAATTATAATTTATTTATTTAAATAGTTAAATAAATTAATATAATTGATTAAATTGAAAATCCTATTAATATATGTATGATGATTTATTTATTTAAATTGTTTAAATAAATAAACAGGCATATATATATATATATATATATATATATATATATATATATATATTTAGTTATAATTTATTTATTTAAAAGGTTTAAATAAATAATTATAATTTATTTATTTGTGACCTAGGGTTTTCTTATATAAGGTTTAAGAAACAGTATAGACTGTACATGAATTGAACGTGAGAACAAGAGTTGTTGCTCATAACCACAAAATAAAACAGAGAGCCTATGATAGCTAGCACCATCATACGCTTTAACCTCTCAACTCTCTAAAAGTAGTTTTAGAGTTTTTCGATTGTCCATTCGTGTGGATACTATTAGAGGTCGGACGTTTGGATGGCTTGTGGTTTGTGACAACCTAGCCCTGTAGATCAAAGTTTTGAATAATCTGCAAAAGATGTATTTTTCTTATCTAATTTTATTTCCTTATTCGTTTAAACGAATTCCTGGTGGTATAATTAATTTGTTTTAATTATCTTATTCTGCTGCGCATATTTGATATTAAAACCCAACATAGAGTTAACTTACCATCGTGAACATCAATCAAGGCTCTTATGGTTGCAAGGAAAGGTCTTCTAAGAATGAGGGATCCTTCTCTATCTTTATCAGTGTCAAGAATAACAAAATCGATAGGGAAAATAAACTTACCTATCTTAATGAGTACGTCTTCCATAATTCCCCTTAGGTATTTGATTGAACGATCCGCTAATTGTAAAGACATTCTTGTTGGTTTCAGTTCTCCCATCCCTAGCTTCTTCAAAACCTCATAAGACATAAAATTGATACTTGCACCTAAATAAGCTAAAGCCTTATCAAAGTCAAGATTTTCAATATTTCAAGGGATAGGAAAACTTTCTTGATCCTTTAACTTCGGATGCAATTTATTTTGAATGATTGCACTACATTCCTCCATTAACATTACCGTTTCTTGATCATCAATCTTCCTTTTCTTGCTCAAAATTTCCTTCAAGAATTTTGTATAACTGGGCATTTGAGCAAGAGCTTCGGCAAAAGGAATATTTATTTGAAACCTTTTGAACACGTCAAGAAATTTGAAGAAGCTTTTGTCATCCTTGGATTGCTTGAGTCTTTGAGGAAAAGGAATAGGTGAAACATAGGGTTTTACCTCCTCTTTCTCCTCAAGATCAATGATAGGAATGTCCTTCTTCTCTTTCTTTACTTCTTACTTTCACTACTAGAAAAGTGCTAATTTAGAATCAAATTGTTGAAACGGATAAAAGTTTCATATCTAAAATAAAAATTTAGAGATGACCTAGAGACAAAGAAAGCGGATGGTTTTCTTTGAGTTAAATTTTCAATCATTGGAGATCAAAATTAGAGATGAATGTTTTTGACTCTAAATTAGAGAGAAAATAGTGACAAATACTACAAGAAAAATGCCATTTAGAAACGAAAATTTTCGTTTCTATTTAGAAACAGATTAGCAACGGATTAGAAATGGAAAGTAATATTTCATCTTTGACCATCTTTGCGAACGGATTGGAAACGGATTAGGAACATATTAGAAATGAAAATATTAGCAACGGTAACGTAACATCCTGATTTTCGGATACCCGATTTAATTTTATAAAATGATTAAATTTATTTCATTTTCTCTAATTATGGAGTATGCAAACTGTTCTAAATGATACCCATTAATAATTATCCTTACTTACAAATTAATATATAAGTGAATTAAATAATTAGTAAATCTTGATCAAAATAATTATAATTGGTTATTTATAAGTATTGATAAAAATAATAATGATAAATAATTACAGTTGTTCATTAAAAATATTCTCATAATTATTAATAAAACATCAATCTTGAATATGTGAGAGAACATAAGAAATGCAATGACTAATACTAATAATTGGTAATTTTTGGTCAAAATAAGGCTATGGAGATTAAAAATACATATTTGAGATTTAGACAAATAAAAAAAACAAAAACACTACTCTCTCTCTCTCGCACAACTCTATCTTGACGCCACCATCCTCCTCCCTCTTTCCACCCATTTTCGGCCACCACCTGATGAGGATGAGTAGAAGACCGGCACCCCAGATAACGACGACTTCAACTCCAGTCGCTCCAATGAACGAAGCCTTCTTTTGCGTGAAACAGAGTGTCGCTCCTCTGTGATGCGGTGCCTCTGTGGTAGCTTCGATTCAGCAGCCTTTCGGTGAGCTTGAGCATTGCGGCGGGTTCCTCTTGCCTAGGTCAGTCCATAATCAACTCCTATAACCTTCAATTTGATCGATTTTCATAGATTAAACCTTTGATAGAAAGATTTAGAGTTTAGGATTTTATTTGTATAAAATTTGGTATTTTGATAAAATTAGACATTAGATGACAAAATTGATTAGGGAATTGAGTTCTATGTGAAAATCTAAACGTTTTGATGTGTTGTTTGTGTAAATCCATTGACTTCGATTTTCTGGCCACCATCTATGGCGGTTTCGGCAGTGGTGCCAGAGGGGCATTTCAGAGGCAAAATGCTCTCCTCGACGCGGTGAGCATAACCGTATAATTAGATTTTGCTATAAGAGTCTAATTTTTCAGTGTCGTAAATAGTGATTTACCAATCTGTGAATAGTACCATTGATCTGGGACTTGGTATTATTTCAGTCCGAAAAAATTGCTACATGTGTCTAATATTCTAATTAATATTTTTGGAGCATGTTTGCATGATTTAGATGGGTAGAAAATATTTCATGAATATTTTTGGAAAATTGTGGCAACTTATGAATATTATTTTTAGTGTAGTATATTAGGCAATAAATGATGAATTATTTTTGAGTTAATTTAATTAATTTGTGGAGTTAAATAACATTTGAAAGTGAATTATTTGAGAAATATTTAGAGCCATTGGATGAGATTACTTAGGATTTGATCATAGCCATTCATTTGGCATAAACTTAAGAAGCCAAATGTGACTTTTCAACTTAAAAGCAACTCTTCTCTTTCTTCTTCCTCCATCTTCACGCCATCTTTCTTTTCTTCTTCTTCTTCTCTCATTTTCTCTCAATTCTCTACTTCAAAAACCTCATTCAATCACCTAATTAAACCTTGGAAATTAAGTAGTAGAAGCTAAAATTTTGAGTTCCTAAGCTTGGGAATTGGAGTTTCCATTGAAGGAGGTGAGTTGTGATTTTTTGGTTTTATGATTTAATTAGTAAAATTCAAGGACTAGGCATGCAATAGATGCATTAAATCATGCTCCATTTCTTTCCTTTGTTAATTTTGATTTTAATGTGTACGTTTTTCTACTTTGAAGAAATTGGTAAACCCTCCACCAAAGGCAAAGAAAATGCTAAGGATTAGAGTGTTCTAAGCTTCTTTAAGCCTCTTTTTGAGATTAGTGCAATAATATTCTCATTCACCTTTCATTTTCTTAAGTTTTCAATTTTAGATTTTTGAAGGAATTTTGAGAACTTTGTATGTTTTGGTTAATTGATGAATTTTGATGTTAGAGGTGTACTTAAGGGTGGACTGGAAGTCATTTTTGACCCTTTTATAATTTCCATTTATTTTTAACTTCTTCACGAAAGTTGTAGCTCTATTTCTGAGCTTTCCAAAACATCCACTTATGTTCAATTCCAATACTTGTAGCTCAAATTATGATTTAAATACCAAAATTGGTTCTTTTATGGTGTCTCATATGTAAATCCGAATTGATTGTCCCTTTTGGCCAATAAAATGGCAAGATAATATCTTGTGTTCTTCATACAAGTTTTAGTCTACTTCTTAGCTTTTTAAATCATCCTCTTGTGTCTAATTTGAATACCTATAGCTCAACTGATGATTTTTATACCATATATCACATAACCGTGGTCTTTGCAAGCACTACCACATAGCATAACCGTGGCCTGTGCAAGCAAAACCACAAATAATAAGCGCGTCCGCCTATTTATAAGGGCTGATAACCCTAGCATATAATCATAGCTTTCATATAATAGAATGGGCTGATAACCTGAGCATGCTCATATATCAATATCAATCTAATTTTACTATATTTCAATCATATATAGTAGAGCCCAAAAATAATCTTTCTTTCATAAATAATTATGTTAATGATTCACAATTCTTTACTCAAAACACTTTATCACTTAAATACTCATTATTTCAAAAATTACTTAACTTACAACTTACTAAAATTATCACATTCTCCTTTTTATTCATACTTAATAAATTCAAATAGACATATTCAAAATATATATATATATATATATATATATATATATATATATATATATATATACTTAATATAGTATAAAAGTACTTAAATCAAGAAATTTTTAGCATTTTCATAAACCTGACCTTTACTATGTTCTTAGGGAATAGCTGAAGTTATAAGACTTCAAATTGAGTGAAACTTAATTCATTGGAAAGATAAGATAAAATGCCACAAACTTCATGAAGGGACCATAGTCTAGATCATTTTCTAAGAGGGTGAAAGAAACCCAAGAATATAGACCAAAAATCCAAACACAATTCAGCACAACCCAAGATGATAAGTTGAGCTATAGGTATTCAAATTAGACACAGGAGGATGATTTAGAAAGCTAAGAAGTAGAACTAAAACTTTTATGAAGAACACAAGATATTATCTTAGCATTTTAGTGGCCAAAAGGGACAATCAATTCGGATTTACATGTGAGACACCATAACAGAACCAGTTTTGGTATTTAAATCATTAGTTGAACTACAAGTATCAGAATTGAACATAAGAGGATGTTTTGGAAAGATCAGAAATTGAGCTACAACTTTTGTGAAGAAGCTAGAAATAAATGGAAATTGTAAAAGGGTCAAAAATGACTTCCAGTCCACCCTAAGTACACCTCTAACATCAAAATTCATCAATTTAACCAAAACATACAAAGTTCTCAAAATTCCTTAAAAAACCTAAAATTGAAAACTTAAGAAAATGAAAGGGGAATGAGAATATTATTGCACTAACCTAAAAAAGAAGCTTAAAGAAGCTTAGAACACTCTAACCCATAGCCTTCTCTTTGCCTTTGGTGGTGGGTTCACCAATTTCTTCAAAGTAGGAAAAAGTACACATTAAAAATCAAAATTAACAAAGGAAAGAAATGGAGCATGATTTAATGCATCTATTGCATGCTTAATCCTTGAATTTTAGTAATTAAATCATAAAACAAAAAATCACAACTCACCTCCTTCAATGGCAACTCCAAATTCCAAGCTTAAGAACTCCAAATTTTAGCTTCTACTACTTAATTCCCAAGGTTTAATTAATAATATTTAGTTTAATTAGGTGATTGAGTGAGGATTTTGAAGTAGAGAATTCAGAGAAAATGAGAGAAGAAGAAGAAAAGAAAGATGGCATGAAGATGGAGGAAGAAGAAAGAGAAGAGTTGCTTTTAATTTGAAAAGTGAAATTTGGCTTCTTTAAGTTTATGCCAAATGAATGGCTATGATCAAATCCTAAGTAATCTCATCCAATGGCTCTAAATATTTCTCAAATAATTCACTTTCAAATGTTTTTTAACTCGACAAATTAATTAAATTAACTCCTCAAAAATAATTCATCATTTATTCCCTAATATACTACACTAAAAATAATATTCATAAGTTGCCGCAATTCCCCAAAAATATTCATGAAATATTTTCTACCCATCTAAATCATGCAAACATGCTCCAAAAATATTAATTAGAATATTAGACACATGTAGCAATTTTTTCGGACTGAAATAATACCAAGTCCCAGATCGATGGTACTATTCACAGATCGGTAAATCACTATTTATGACACTGAAAAATTAGACTGTTACAGCAAAATCTAATTATACGGTTGCACTCACCGGGTCGAGGAGAGCATTATGCCTCTTAAATGCCTCTTCGGTGCCGCCGCCGAAACCGCCATAGATGGTGGCCAGAAAATCGAAGTCACCGGATTACACAAACAACACATCAAAATGTTCAGATTTTCACATAGAACTCAATTCCCTAATCAATTTTCTTATGTAGTGTCTAATTTTATCAAAATACCAAATTTTATACAAATAAAAACCTAAACTCTAAATCTCTCTATCGAAGGTTTAATCTATGAAAATTGATCGAATTGAAGGTTATAGGAGTTGATTATGGACTGACCTAGGTAAGAGGAACCCGTCGGCAATGCTCAAGCTCGTCGAAAGGCCGCTGAATCGAAGCTGCCATAGAGGCAGCTGCGTCACAGAGGAGTGACACTTTGTTTCACATAGAAGAGGGCTTTGTTCATTGGAGCGACTGGAGTTGAAGCCTTCATTATCTGGGGTGTCAGTCTTCTACTCATCCTCGTCAGGTGGTGGCCAAAAAAGGGTGGGAAGAGGGAGGAGGATGGTGGCATCGGGATAAAGTTGTGTCGGGATAAAGTTGTGCGAGATAGAGAGTGTTGTGTTGTTTTTTTTATTTGTCTAAATCTCGAATATGTATTTTTAGTCTCCATAGCTTTATTTTGACAAAAAATTACCAATTATTGGTATTAGTCATTGCATTTCTTATGTTCTCTCACATATTCAAGATTGATGTTTTATTAATAATTATGAGAATATTTTTAATGAACAACCGTAATTATTTATCATTATTATTTTTATCAATACTTATAAATAACCAATTATAATTATTTTGATCAAGATTTACTAATTATTTAATTCACTTATATATTAATTTGTAAGTAAGGATAATTATTAATGGGTATCAGTTAGAACAATTTACATACTCCATAATTAGAGAAAATGAAATAAATTTAATCATTTTATGAAATTAAATTGGGCATCCGAAAATCAGGATGTTACGTTATCGTTGCTAATATTTTCATTTCTAATCTGTTTCCAATCCGTTCGTAAAGATGGTCGAAGATGTAATAATATTTTCCTTTTCTAATCCGTTGCTAATCTATTTCTAAATAGAAACGAAAATTTTCATTTCTAAATGGCATTTTTCTTGTAGTATTTATCACTATTCTGTCTCTAATTTAGATTAAAAAACATTCATCTCTAATTTTGATCTCCAATGATTGAAAATTTAACTCAAAGAAAACCATCTGCTTTCTTTGTCTCTAGGTCATCTCTAAATTTTTATTTTAGATATGAAACTTTTATCTATTTCAAGAATTTGATTCTAAATTAGCACTTTTCTAGTAGTGAAAGTAAGAAGGAAAGAAAGAGAAGAAGAACATTCCTATCATTGATCTTGAGGAGAAAGAGGTGGTAAAACCCTATGTTCTACCTATTCCTTTTCCTCAAAGACTCGAGCAATCCAAGGATGACAAAAGCTTCTTCAAATTTCTTAATGTGTTCAAAAAGTTTCAAATAAATATTCCTTTTGTCGAAGCTCTTGCTCAAATGCCCAGTTATAAAAAATTCTTGAAGGAAGATTGATGATCAAGAAACGGTAATGTTAACGGAGGAATGTAGTGCAATCATTCAAAATAAATTGCCTCCGAAGTTAAAAGATCCAGAAAGTTTTTCTATCCCTTGTAATATTGAAAATCTTGACTTTGATAGGGCTTTAACTTATTTAGGTGCAAGTATCCCTTCATAAGAATATCTAGATACAAAATTTTTGTCTCTAACTTATGGTTAGAAACAAATTCAGAGACCTTAATTCTATTTCTAATACATTTTAGTAACAATTTGGATACGAAAGTTTCGCTTCTAATTTCTGGTTAGAAACACATTTAGAGACTTCAAATTTGTTTCTAATATATTTTAGTAACTATTTGGAAACAAAAGTTTTGTTACTAAATAATTATCATTACTCAATAAAAATATCTAGATACAAAATTTTCATCTCTACTTTATGGTTAAAAATAAATTTAGAAACCTTAATTCCATTTCTAATAACTTTTTGTAACAATTTGGATCCGAAAGTTTTGTTTTTAATTTACAATTAGAAACACATTTAGAGAGCATAAAGCCGTTTCAAATATATTTCAGTACCAATTAAAGATAGATATACGGTCTTTATTAATAAATTTTTAAAACAAAATTTAAAAAAAATTTAATAATTTAGAAATAGAATATACACTTTCGAGACGGATAAGGTCAAATCTAAATTTAGACAGAAATTTGTAGTCATCTCTAAAATTTAGAAATGAGGTTATTAGCAATGAATTTGGAGACCCCTATTTTCGTCTCTAATACCATTTTAGATACAGTCTATTCTACTTTAGGGACAAATTTATCCGTCTTTAATTACATTTTTTCTAGTAGTGTTTCTCAGGGTTTCCTCTAATTCTTTTCCGCTCCTCAAAGTAATAGCATGTACCTGTTCTTTAGGATTTTTTTCTCAGTATTACTAGGTAACGTACCTTGAGGTCTTGAGGCCATCATGCTTGCAAACTGTCCAAATTGTATTTCTAAACTCCTAATTGCTGTTTGTTGGACTTTGTGATTTTCCCTAGTTTCATTCATAAATTCCATGTGAGATTTAGAAAGAGCAGTAAGGAGATCATCATGTACCATTTTATCTTGAGGAGGAAAGCCTGGTGGTGGATTCAAGGTGTTGTTTGGATTCCCATACGAAAGATTAGGGTGATTCCTCAACCTATTATCATAAGAATTAGAGAATGGGTAATTCTTTCTTCCTTAATTCATCACATAGTTGACTTGCTCCAAAGTTTAAGGGTTCACATTGTCCAACATGCATTCTCCAACTCCATGTTGACCATTACGCCTATCACAAGCTTGCACAATAGAATTCATAGAATTAGTGGTTAACAAATCGAATTTCCTTACCATATTATCAATCTTAGCATTAAGCATGGTTATAGCATCAATCTCATAATTTCCTGCAGTCTTTTTTCGTTCCAAGGAATTTTGATAATGGCTATTGTTTGCCATCTCTTCTATCAAATCATAAACCTCATCAATCCCTTTCCTTTCAGAAGATCTTCCAATAGCTGCATCCAAAGTAATCTTAATGTTAGGAGATAATGTACTATAAAAAGTTTGTACCTGTAGCCACTTAGGTAGAGTATGATGTGGACACTTTCTCAATAGGTCCTTAAATCTCTCCCAAGCTTCATACAAGTCTTCTTGATCACGATGAGCAAAATTTAATATCTCATTGCGCAACTTGGTGGTCTTTGAAGATGGAAAGAATTTTGCCAAAAATTTTCGAGCTAACTCATCTCATGTGGTAAAACTTCCTACAAGGCATGATTATAACCAAGCATGTGCCTTATCCCTCAAGGTAAAAAGAAATAATCTCAATCTGTAGCATCCATAGAAACTCCATTTTGTTTAATGGTATCACAAATCTCCAAGAAATTAGTGATATGGGCATTTGGATCCTCACTAGGTAACCCTTCATATTGGATTGAGGTAGAAAGTATTTGAATAATGGAAGGTTTTATCTCAAAATTGTTAGCTTCCACCCTAGGCCTAGTGAAACTAGAGGTGGTTCCATTAAGAGAAGGGGTAGTGTAGTCACGTAAAGTGCGAACAGGATTTCTTCGATTTTGCTCCAACTGGTGCTGCAGTATCTCTTGTTCCTCTTGCTCCACCAAGTCATGAATCTCGTCTTCTAATCTAGCAATGGTTGATTGCCTTCGTTGTTCACGCTCTCGATTTTTTTTTGCTGTGTTATTCCTTCAACAAATCCTTTCAATTTTTGGATCAAAAACTAAGAGTTCACTACTTTGAGATCGTCTTTGCATAAACACCCGAAAGAATCTTTAGAAAAATTAAAATAACAAAAAAAAAATGTCTAAATTAATAATAGATTAATCAATATTGATATTGGTAATGTCAATCCCCAGTAATGGCGCCAAAAACTTGACAGCAATTTTCGCAAGTGTATGAATAACAAGTAATAAAGAGTGAGTAGAGTATCATCCCACAAAGATTGTATACCAAGTACCAAAATTATCTTAACCTACTATTATTTAAACGATAATAAAGAGAATAATTTTAAAAATAAAATAAAAAGTAGAGAAGAATTCAAGCAAGAATATTGGATAAAAAGAAATCAAGGTTTAAAAGCTACTAGGGATTTTGATTTCACTTAACTCTACCCAATTTATTCTATTGGTTTGCTAATCAATTTTAATTGTTCAAGTTAGGGAAACAATCCTCAAGTCACTAATAAGCTCTCCCGATGTATTATTAGCTATTTTCACCCCGTCTAATTACCTATCTCCCAATAGTGCAACCAAACATGAATTAAATTATTAAGTTTTATGGTTTGTTCAAGAATTCATAACCTAAGGTCGTTAAATTATGAAAAGCCCCCATGAGTCAAACCATATAGCTTCCACATCAAGTTATTATTCCTATGTAATTTATTATCCTTTTCTTATCAAAAACCCTTCTTCCGATAGTGATTAATCAAATAAATCAATCCAAAGGAGAAACTCTGCCTAGAAGCATTAAGTTCAACAATAAATTTTATCTTGAACAAAGAAAAGCAAATCTAATATCATAAATTGGAGTAGAAATTAAGCTACATCAAATCCTTAGTATGAGAATTTAGTTCAACGTAGTAATTTAATAAAACTCAATTAAATATGAAAATAATTCCATAAATAATATGAACTAAAAATAAGATCAAGAGTTTAGAGATAAAACTAGCCAAACAATAGCGTAGACGACTCCCTTGATTTTTTACACAACTTGATTGCTTGAAGTCTTACAAAGAGAGAAAAACTAAGAAAAGAATAGAACCTGAATTTGAGATCTAAGATTCAATGATCAATTGATGCCCTAATTGCTTTAGCGATCTCTCTTTATATAGACTTCATAGGGCATTTTCGAATCCGAGTAGGAAACTGATTTGGCCTAATTAGGGAGAAAGATAATCTGTGCAGGAAACTGACTTTGGTTTGGATTCCTTTCTAATTAGGAGTCTTCTTCCAATGGGTTGGGCTTGAGCACTGCTATGGCGGGCTCTCATATTAATCTCATGCGGATTGGTGTATGAGCAGTTTGAGCTTTAAATCTTCATGGGTTAAATAGTGGAATTTGGCGCATCTAAATTTTGCAGCGATTCTGGCTATTTTTCTATCTAAAAACCCTTCAAATCAAGCTTATCAAGAATTAAAGGAACTTAATTGAAAACTTAATTAAACCTAAATAAAAGCTAATCAAAATTAATAAAAATGCCAAAATTCCTAATAAATCTTAAGTTAAAAATACTATTAACATATGACCTATAATTGGACCATTTTGGTTCGATTTGAATCAATTTGGTCCGATTCAATAAATTTGACTTGGTTTTGATCGATTTTCGACAAACCAAATTAGTTTAGAGTCCGATTAAATACTATGTGGCTTAAATTTATTGGCTAAAATTTTAGAATTAAAATTTAAAAGAATATTTTTTGAAATTAATTTTTTTGGGTATTTCAATTGTCCACTCCTTATAAAAATTCATCCTCGAGTTTTAGGAACAACAAGATAGAACAACATATCAGGCATAGAATACACCAAAGATATCAAGGAAAGATTATAATCGCTGAAATAAAATAGGTCAATTTCAATTACCAGCAAAACATAATCTCTCACTCATAATGGAAAAGATAAGGGTATCTCTCTTGCATTTCAACCGCAACTTTCCACATGCATTCCTCAAATGAATGGTTTCTTCATAACACTTTTACCATATGAATCTCTTTAGATTGGAGTTTATGAATCTGAGAATCGAGAATCCTGATTAGTATCTCTTTGTAGGTTAAGTCCTCATTGACTTGGACTTCCTGTGGCTCTAATACATGAGACGGATCAGAAATGTACTTCCTTAACATTGATACATGGAAAATCGGATGTCTGTGAGAAAATTCAATAGGCAGATCCAATTGGTATGCCACTATCCTAATTTTTGCAACTATGTGATAGGGTCCAATATATCTAAGGGATAGTTTCCCCTTTTTACCAAAACGGATGATACCTTTCATAGGAGATACCTTTAGGAAGACCATATCTCCTTCTTGAAATGTCATTTCCTTATGCTTAGGGCCTGCATAGCTCTACTGCCTGTCAAAAGCTATCTTATTTCTATCCCTAATTATAGGCACCTTCTCAGATGTAATCCAAATCAATTCGGGTCCCACTAATTCTTCGTTTCCTACTTTCTCCAAATAAATAGGAGATCTACAATTCTTACCATAAAGTGCTTCTTAAGGGGCCATACCAATGCTTACTTGGTGGCTATTGTTATATGCAAACTCTACTAATGGTACGTGCAAATCCCAATGTCCTCCGAAATCTAAAACGCACATTCGAAGCATGTCCTCCAACATTTGGATAGTCCTCTCAAATTGTCCATCGGTTTGTAAGTGAAAGGCTGTACTAAAATCAAGTCTGGTTCCTAAGGCTTTCTACATTGATTGCTAAAACTTGGAAGTAAACTGTGTTCCTCTATTAAAAATGATGAAAACTAGAATTCCATGAAGATGAACTGTCTCTTTAATGTACA
This sequence comes from Jatropha podagrica, assembly GCA_947857235.1. Classification (NCBI taxonomy): domain Eukaryota; kingdom Viridiplantae; phylum Streptophyta; class Magnoliopsida; order Malpighiales; family Euphorbiaceae; genus Jatropha; species Jatropha podagrica. The sequence continues at coordinate 20,150 of CANUEP010006430.1, forward strand.
ATGTTGCTAGTTTGTCGACATTATAGGAGGTTCTCACAGGCAGAAAATGGGCGGATTTAGTAAGTCAATCCACTATCACCCAAATTGAATCATAATCTCTTTGTGTTTTTGGTAATCGTACCACGATACCTATGGTAATTCTTTTCCATTTCCATTCTTGTATCAGCAATTATTCCAGTAGTCCTTAGGGTCTATGATGACTCGCTTTTACCCGTTGACATGGAAGACATCTGGATACAAATTCTTCGATATCTTTCTTCATTGCCATCAACCAATAATGATTTTTCAAATTCCGATACATCTTAATAGTTCTAGGATGCACATTGTAAGATGCATAGTGAGCTTCATCTAGAATTTCCTTCTGAAGGTCATTAACATAGGGTGCACATAAAGAAGTACCATTTCTGAGTACCCCTTCATCATCTACCATAAAGTTTCTTGACACACCAGTAGTTACTTCTTGCATAATCCTCTAAAATTGTGGGTCTCTACTTTGCACGACTTTGATTCTTTCAAATAACATGGGTCTCACCCTGAGCTATCAAAGCACCTGTAGTAGGGATGTCCAACGCAAGATTTTCGTCGAGCATTTTGTGAAGTTCCCATACCAATGGTCTTCTATTCCCAACAATATGACCTAAGTTTCCAATAGATTTCCTACTTAGAGCACCTGCCACTACATTAGCTTTTCCGGCATGATATTGAATAGTACAATCATAATCCTTAAGAAATCCCATCCAGCGTCTTTGTCTCAAGTTTAGGTGTCTCTGATAAAAAATATACTTCAAACTTTTATGATCAGTGAAGATCTCACATGATACTCCATACAGATAATGTCTTTATATTTTGAATTCAAAAATGATGGCTGCCGTTTCCAAATCGTGAGTGGATAGTTCTATTCATGATTTTTTAATTGTCTAGAAGTATATGCAATCACTCGACCATGTTGCATCAAGACACAACCTAATCCTACTCTGGACGCATCACAAAATACAGTATATCCTTCAATAGCTGATGGTAAGGCTAATACTAGAGCGGTAGTTAAACACTCCTTAAGTTTGTAGAAACTTATTTTGCAAGCATTGGACCAAATAAATTTAGCATTCTTTTGAGTTAACTTTGTTAATGGTGCTGCTATTCTAGAAAAGTCTTGCACAAAGCGTCGATAATAACCAGCTAAACCTAGAAAACTGTGACTTTTTATAACTGTAGTCGGCCTAGGCCAATCAATAATCACCTCAATTTTCTTAGGATCAACTTTAATTCCATCCTTAGATGCTACATGTCCTAAGAAGTTCACGCTTTCCATCTAGAATTCGCATTTGGAAAATTTGGTGTATAACCGATGATCCCTCAAAGTTTGGAGCACAGTTCTCAGATGATACATATGCTCTGCTTCAGTTCTAGAATAAATGATGATATTGTCAATGAATACGATCACAAACTGATCTAGTAACGCTTGAACACATGATTCATCAAATCTATAAAAGCTATTAGAGCATTGGTGAGTCCGAAAGACATGACCAAGAATTCGTAAGGTTCGTATCTGGTTCTGAAAGCAGTTTTAGGAATGTCCTGCTCTCTGATCTTTAATTGATGATAACCAGATCTTAGATCAATTTTCGAGAAATAAGTAGCTCCTTGCAATTGATAAAAAATATCATCAATTCTAAGGAGCGAATACTTATTTTTCATCGTTACCTTGTTTAATTGCCTGTAGTCAATACATAAACGAAGTGAACCATCCTTCTTCTTCATGAACAAGACCGAAGCACCCCAAGGCGAGGTGATTGGTTTGATAAATACTTTGTCTAGTAATTCTTGCAGTTGCTCCTTGAGCTCTTTCAACTCTGCAAGTGCCATCCTATAAGGTGGCATAGATATAGGCTTTGTTCTAGGAATTAAATCAATGCATAATTCGATCTCTCGATTTGGAGGGAGATCAAGTATTTCCACTAAAAATACATCTAAAAATTCATTCACGATTGACACATCTTCTGCTTTGTGAGTTTCTGATGTAGTGTCTTTTACTAGTGCTAGGTAGTCTTGACAACCCTTTCTCAATATTTTTCTAGCACTTAAGGCAGAAATGAAATTATGAGGAGCTATGTTTCTATCCATCTTATAGACTAGTTTCGTACCATCAAGTAGATTTAAAGCAATTTCTTTCTTTTTGCAGTGAACTTCTACACCGTATCTCGATAATTAGTCCATGCCCAGAATGACATCAAATTGAATCACATATAGAATAATTAAGTTTCCAGGTAGATCTCTACCCTTAATTAATATAGGACAGTCTGTGATAATTGCATTAGTATAAATGGGTTCACTTAGCAGTGTTGACACCAACAAAGGAGAATCTAATTTGTCGGACATTATATCTATCTTAACAGTAAATTTGGGAGACACAAATGAATGTGTGGCACAAGGGTCAAACAATACTTGTGCCTTAAGTGAACAAATAGTAAGTATACCTGTCACCATAGCATTGGATGCTTGAGCATCCCCTCGAGCGAAGTGAAAAAGTCGTGATTGTTCTCCTGCAGGTTGTTGTGGTGCTTGTCCTAAACTTTGACCTCTGCCTCTATTGTAAGAACCATGGCCGGATTGGACTAGGAATCTGGAGCCTGATGCCAATGGCATGATAGGAGGTCTACACACTACCCATGGAAGATTGAGATGGCATGGGTCGAGACTGAAGAAGTGGGCAGTCTCTAGCATAGTGCCTAGTTTGACGACGATTGAAAGAAGTATTAGAATCAAAATTACATGCTCCTCTATGAACTTTACCATATCGGTGACACGCTGCTCCACTAGATCTATTACTAAAACTAGAACTGAATCCACCACTAACACTACCTATAGACATACTCTGTCTCTGCCCAAATTTCTTCTTATCTTTCTTCTTACCGAGATATCCCCTTCCACGAAACTGTGAACCTGAGGATTGGTATCCACATTAAAAGATCCACTCATTGTAGGTACACAAGGGTTCCCAAATAAAGCTGCACTTGTATTATCTCTTCTGCCTAAAATTGCCCCTTCAGAATTAAACTTGATTTCCATTTGCTTGGCAGCATCAATCACAACACTAAGATCTTGCTCCTTTTATTGAAACAAGGAAGCATACATCATACTTAAACCACTGACAAATCTATAAATTTTGGTGCCCTCATCTAGTATGGATCCCAGTGCATACCTACTCAATTCAATAAATTTGGTAGCATATTCATCTATAGTCATATCACCCTGAACTAAAGACTCAAATTCCTTCATTTCAGCTCTTCTAGTATCCTCTGGTATAAACCGATTCATGAAAAGATCATAAAACTGTCGCCAATTCAACCTATTGACAGAAGGCTAAACGTAGTCTCTAAACCATATCTCAACTATTCCTTCCATCCTACGACCTACAAAAGTTATCGACCTCTCATCATTGCAACCCAAATCTAGACAAAATTCTCTATTCTGGCTAAGAATGAGTGAGCATTCTCAGTTCTTGTGAATTTAGGTGGCTTATACTGAATAAACCTATCATAGAGGTTGTCACTAACTACTCTTGGAGCATTTAAAGGTGGAGCCTGCTGAACTAGCTGTGTTGCTAGTTTGGGTATGGGAGGAGGTATCGAATGCTACTGTACCTGTGGTGCATGAGCCTGGAAGAACTTCTGCTGCTGTATTAACAGATTATTCATTGTAGCAATAGCTTGCTCAAGTCCAGTCACTACGGTATTCACTTTTGGAGGATTTATAGTCATATGTTCCTCATTCCGATTTCCTTATATGACATCCTCTTGATCATCTAAATTCCTAACGGGTCCACTCTGTTGATGTCTAGCCGGAGCCGGATGCCCGAAAGAAGCTTCATCTGGAGCATCTCACTCCATATCATCAAGTGCTCTTCACCTAGTATTCACCATATTGAAATTCAAAGTATGAAATATATTATTAAAAACATACCAAGTCCTGTTCTATTATTATCACAAGATTCTACCTCCTAAAGTAGTACTAACAATATGACTCCTTAGGTGGTCATGCTCAAATTTAAGAAGCAAGGGAACTGTATCAAGACATGACGAAAATAACTCCACAGTTACCTCTAAAAATATAAAACTAACGCTCTAATACCAACTTTGTCATGACCCGAAATCGTGGGCCGGACTGGCACTAGGACTTGGGTAAGCTTAAGGCCTCCAAGGCCAATAGTAAGCTTGATTGTAAGGTCTATGCATGAGTCTACCTATCCTCTAATAATTGTGAGCCCATATAGATTTTACTTGTGTGAGTCCAGTATCCATATAGTCATGGCCTAATGATAAATATCTCAATTATTCACATAAGATTAGGCGCAATAATTCTCAAACATGTTGTGTTTAGTGGCTACACGTACATCTGAATAAATATTTAGGACCACCATTATTCCATAGAGTAGCTCACTCATAATATACATAGTCAAAGTATACTTCTTATGACTGGGGGGGTTCAATATGTCCAAAAATAGAGAAGTTTCTCAGAGTAGCAGTATTTTAACTAATTAACTGTATAAGTTCCAAGTATACTTTTGGAACTCTACGGAGGAGAATACAGAGCCTTAACTCTCCTTTGGGGATCTCCTACTCCCTGAAAAGGTTGGTGGGAGAAGGGATGAGTTTCAAAAACTGGGATGAGTTTCAAAAACTTAATGAATAATGACAAATAATGTATGAACATACAATCACGTAGAATGCATCTTTAGTCATAGAACTAATCACACTGCTAGTCATGCATATGTCACAGTATCAGCATCCATAATTAATTCATGTTCAATTAATTAATCACATGGTAATTAGTCTGTGGTGACACTGAAACCCCCGTTGAGCCGTCCTCTCGCATGGCTCATCCTCTCATACGTGTGCACCAGGGAGCCGATCCCCAATACATGGTCGATCGGTCAAATCCTTGCTTGACCAGCCCTCTCATTATTTTTTCATGCTCTATTTTCTTTTTATACCATCAGGAGGCCAACGTGTGGTTATTTATATCATATCAGCATATCATCAGATGCACATGGGGGCTCTGATGTCCCATACATGGCCGAAGATATCAAAGACCGCCCTCCCAAACCTATGGTGACCCACTTCATTCGAATTCCACTCAAATAAGACAATCCATATCATAGTACATTTAATCAATAATTCATCTAATTACCAATCATCAAATAAATAATTAATATGCATATTATAAAATATGACGATATGATTATTAAGTAATAATATAATATATTTTGATATAAAAATATTTAATGATATAATGTAACAAAATTATTGTGATATAAAATCATGATGTTATGAAATGCATATCATGAGTGATATTAGGATATTCAAATCCTAATTCTGATTTTGATGCAGAGGAGCAGTAGATGAGCTCATACCATCTATGAATTTAAAAGTATAGAAAGAAGTCATCAGTTAACTATTCTATTCAACGGAAAATAATAAATAGAAAATTAATCCACCAAATTACATCATATCCTCTCTGTTAAAGCTAATCCAAATTCTATACTACTTAGCTGCTAACCTTAATTAATTTGATTTCTCATCACAGTCTTTAAAATAATCTAAATTTATCACCAATATAATATAATCAATAATATTCTCATTTCCCATAAGTATAATCCTATCTCCAATAATCTTTTTCTTATTTAGCTTAATTACAGTCTCCAAACATCCAATAAGTATCTAACTTATTTACTTTAATTAATCTTTAATAAGCACAAAATATATTTATATATCGAATTACTTAATTCACTAATTCTAACAACCTTAAAAATATATTCATGTTTCTATTTACCAAGTAACTAACAATAATCCTTTAATAACATATTTTTTATTTTATTTAATATTCAACTTTAATATCTTAATTCAAATTGACTATACTACTATTTCACCATTAAATCCACAATATAATATTAATTGATCTTCGAATATACCTTTTTATGTTTATGTTTTAATATCTAACATCAAATTCTTTAATTAAAGCTAATTATTAACTAAACTATTTTTATTAGTTAAATTCTTTCTACCTAATCAAATATTCACTACCTTAATAAAATAAATTATCAATCTCCAATAATTCAACTAATTTGATTTCTTAATTTTATTACAAAAATATTCTACCATAAATTTTATTCCCAATCTACAATTTATCTCCAAGTAATCAACTACTAAGTCAAATATATATACTCAACACCACAATTAATAAATCAATTTCAATAATCAACCAATTTCTTCACAAAATTAAAATTCAAGGAATCCACTGAAAATTCTAGGGATATTTTCATTACCCTCAATCACACAAAATAGTCCCAAAATCACAAATCGGAGATGTCCAAAGCTTGGGCAGCGAGATTAATGGTTGAGATTGTGTCACAAGATACTAGAACAGTGGAGGTTGGCGGCGGCGGTGCTGGAGCTTGCTGAACTCAAATGGAGCGAGCAGTGGCTGGCCGAATTGCGCGGCGCAGCTGAAGGAGGTGGAGCTTGAGGCAGCGCAACGTCTATAGTTGTTGGAAATATCCGTTGCTAATGGCATGACTGGTGGTATGACGCGAAGACTGCTATAGGCGAAGAGGAGCTGCTGACGGTGAAGCTACCGCTGTTGCCGATGTAGTGAGAGAGAGAGAGAGAGAGAGAGGAAAAAAAGAAAAAGGGAAAATAAAGTTGTTACTTGGGTTTCTAGAGAATGCTGGAGCATTCCAGTTTGATTCAAATTGGTTTGGTTTGATTCAATAAATTTGACTTGGTTTTGATCGATTTTCGGCAAACCAAATGAGTTTATGGATCCGATTAAATACTACATGGCTTAAATTTACTAGTTAAAATTTTAGAATTAAAATTTAATAGAATATTTTTTGAAATTAAATTTTTTGGGTATTTCATCCTTGTTCAGATAAGTTTGAGTTCATAATTTTCTATGAACTAAACTTGATTTTATGTTAGACTTAAGGATTTAGTGGAAGGATTTTAAAATTCGATTTTGATTTTGGCAATTTAGGGCTTTTAATGAAATTGATAAAATTTATAAAAATTGATAGCATAACTGAGATTCTCATGAAATTTTGATCGTTTTGATGTATAATAGGAAGTTTCTTAATTGGTTCAATTTTTCTGCCACATCAACAGCAACCATCTTTAGAAAATTTGGTTGTTTGAAATTTTAATGATGGTATGAGCAACGCCGCACCATCACTTCACCAATAGTAAGTCATCACATTATCAAGACAATTGTTTAAATTTCTCCAAGGGCAATGTTGTCATGTCACCATAATGAACTATGGCTGTGCTAGGCCCAACTTATGCCAAAAGTATTTATCGATTAGGGAGAGGTAGTACTACGAGGAAGTTATGGAAGTTTTACAAGGGAGAAAATTTATAGATTTTTAAGTTACAACATATAAAAGAACGGGTAACTTTTTAAGTTATAATCCGTTTAGCAGTTCATTTCTCAAATTTGTTAGACTACAACCCAAACAGGTAGATTCTTCACCAAATTCGTTAGATCAGAATATTTTCTATAGAACTTGAAAGGATTGTGGGTAATTGCTTTTATGTTGATTAATCAAAACTAGTAATAGAGTCTCCAAATTCTATAGAAAATGTTAGATTCTTATTGTGGAAATATCTCCAAATTCCAAGGAAAATGTTTGATTCTTAATGTAGTTATTTCCATATTTTCCATAAGTTGGGTTCTTACAAGATGAGCTTATTGTGTGGAATCCATCAAAATGAAAATTCAAAACTTTCCCCAATCAATCATCAATTGCTTGGTAAGGCAAGCCTGTAACCCCTAGGGGAGGACACCGAAGGCATGGAACATGGCTCAAACCCAGCTTCCTGACTTTACTTGGCTAATTCTGGCCTTGCCCATTCCAATTTAAGAGTTGAACCATGTGATCAGAGCGAATGCTTAGGTCATTTGGTCCTAAAGTGGAGGGTATTGTGTTAGGCTAGCTTTACATAGCAGTGGCTCCTCCCTCTACTAGCATGGAAGGATTTGCACAGATGCCCCTAAAGCTCAAACAGCTTGATGGGTTGTACACTTGTACAAACCAGACTTTGTCTTTTATTTTATTGATATATATGCACTAAAAAATGAAAAGGAAATTACAAAACTATTCTCTAGTTAAAAAAGAATTAGAGACTAAGCAGTAGTCTTGTAGTATGTTTGTATGCACTTGTATGGTTGAGCCGAGTTCAAACGCTTCTATCTCCCCTTCCTTATTCCTTATATTATAGATAAATTAAAAATCAATCATCAATTAATTGTAATGGAAAATTGACGAGGGTTGAGGTTCTAATTCTTAAAACAAATCTTAAGAAAAGAAAAAAGATTGATCAATTAGGTTTTTGTTTGTAGGGACTTTTGTAAATGGGATTCTTTCATTGGCTAGGCTAGTCTTATAAGACTAATAAATTGGTTATTTCTAATTTGATTTTTGCATTTGATCTAAAAGAAGACAAATGTGAGTAATTACATACTAGATTTATGCCTCAATTTTCAATTTTCCAATCATGGACAAATTATTTCTCTTTGCTTTACAAGAGATGAACAATGTGTTATTGAGGTTGTTAATGGTGGAACAACAATTACATAGTGTTAGCCAGAACAATTTTACCATGTTATAATATTAGAATTAATTTGTTTTTAGATGATAATTATCATTGTAACAGATTTATCTTTATCACTTTGTTAGATTAGAGATAAGGTTAAATAGATTTATCTTTATCACTTTG
>CANUEP010006577.1:0-15644 GCA_947857235.1 Jatropha podagrica
ACCATGCTTTAACCATTGGGTAATTAATCTAGTAATTAGGTTAATTAAAATCGGAGTCATTTAGGGTTTTCCTAGTTTACCCTTAAATAATTAAACAAGGTGGCGACTCTCATAAATTAAGTGCATTTCTATCCATTTGTCATACGCATTTCCACATCGCGAGTGCGTACGGTGGGGTAGGGGTTCACAATGCGTTACATGTTATTTGTTTGATTATTCGTGCATTTAATGGTGTCTATATTGCAAATTGGGAAGTTGTGCCTTAGGAAGCCTAGTTATGGAATTTAATGTAATATGGTTGTAGTTGCACCTAGATATTTGGAATTGGGAGAGAGAATGGTGTTGAATTGATTTTAAAATATTTTTCCTAAAATGATTTGATTTGGGCAATAAAATAATTAATTTGGCATTAATTGTCAATTATTGGGATTTGATTTTCAAATAAGATTTATTGATTTTTATTATTACTCATTTATTATTTAAGGAATTATTTGTTAAAGTATATTTTTAATTGTATCAATGGTATTTCATTTATGGGTATTTTATTAAATGGGTTTTAAAATAAGTGGGCTTGTTTAATTATGGGCCATTTTGGGTTTTTTTTAAAAGAAAGGGAAAAAAAAGAAAATAAATATATTTTAACCTAAAATTGAAAAGAGTGGTCGACACCCTCTTTTGAAAACCTAAAATTGAAAAGAGTGGTCGACACCCTCTTTTGAAAAGAGAGTGCCGCCCTCTTCACACACACACGCACAAGAGAGAAAGGAAAAAAGAGAAAGATAGGTCTTCTTCTATTTCTGTGATTTTTAACCATTGGAATCTACAATCATATGAAATTGAGAGTTAGTAACATTAGAATAGTGATTGAAGTTAGAAAATTCAGGGTGCAATTAGGCTGTGATCAGAAAAGGCATTCCGTAATCAAGGTAAGTTTCTGTTTTGCAATCCTTATGTTGTTCTCTAATTTGATTATGTTATTGGAGTCATTATTGTTAAGAGATTTCAAATCCCTAATGGTTGATGTCTATGTTTTAATTTTGCTTTTCATGCCCATAGAGAAGGGTGAACCTTCTAAGGTTGATAAGGGCAAAGGGAAGTTATAATTATAGGAAGTTATAATTATAGGAAGTTTTGTTTGCTATTATGAGGTTTAAGGTTAGTGCTCTACAAGTATGTGCCTACTTTGATTTCTCTGAGTGATGTTTGTGTTTTTGTGATCATGAGTATATTTTGGGGGATTTTATGAATTTGGTTGTATTGATTGAAGTTAGTGTTATGAATGTCACATTAGTGTTTCTTTGAGCTCTTTTACTCTTATTTGGTATGTTTGAATGTAGTTTTATTTGTTAATCTTTGATTCTTATGAGGATGAATTGATTTGGCATGTTTAAGGCTTTAAAAGAGTGAAATCTCGTAATTGGAAAACATTGATTACACAATCGTGTTGCCTGACACGCCCAGGCCGTGTAGTCTTTTGACTTCTGAGATGTGGCCTGCTAACATGGCCACAACACTAATTACAAGGCCATATAGTCTTCTCACTTGTGAGATGTGGCTTGCTGACACAGCCACGGTAGAGAACATGGCCTGGCCGTGGACTCTCCTGACTCTCACTATGTTGCCTTGTGTTTTTTACCTTCTAATGATGCCTAAATACTCTAAATGTATACCTAATGTATTTTTTATGTGGTTTTCTTCCTAAAATCTCGTAGAAACATTAAAGAGAAATAAATAAGGTATGTATTATGATTTCATGTTAGAATGAACTTAGCTAAGGTGGGATTGATTGGTCTTCCATATGTTATAAGTTAAAATACCTTGTTATATGGTGACTAGTTAGATAAATATACATGTATTAAGTGAAATTGGAATGATTAGGGACTACAATTGAGTGATGAAGCTTAATTGGGGATTTAACCCAACATGATGTATGAATGTGCGATTGAATGAACCAACGTGTGACTATATCCTAGTTTGAGATAAATGTATGACCAACTTAGGAAGGAAGCATGTACCCTAGTGTTTTAGGATCCTCAAACTAGGTTCCTACCTGTGTTTGACTTAATTTTTTTTACAGATTGCATGAGCTATACTTTATGCATAGCAACGAAAGTAATTTTAGCAATGGATTTAGAAACGGAATCAGCAGCAGTCAAGTATTGGTATTATATTTCATTGCAGATTAGAAACGGAAATCAAAAATGGATGAAATCATTTGGAAACGTACTCAAAAATGGATTAGTAACGAAATAGAAATGGATTTAGAAACGGAATGGAAACGATTTGAAAATGAAATTCGTTCCCAACAGGTTTGAAACTAGAAACGGATTAATGGAAAATTAGAAACGGATATATCCGTTGCCAAATTAGAAATGGATTGAATATTTGTTTCTAAATTGATTTAGAAATGCTAACTTTTGTCACTGATTATATCTATTTCTAATCCGTTTCTAAACTGTTTTAGCAATGGATTTTTTGCTTTTAGAAATGGAAAAATCCATTTCTAAATAGCATTTTTCTTGTAATGAAGTTAAGGCAGAGCACCAATTCCATCTAGTTTGATGCATCCTATCTCTATACCTGAATAGAAATGGGATAGAATAGCTATGGACTTCGTGATTGGATTACCTATGACTCCAGGGAAGAAAGATGCTATTTGGGTGGTGATTGACGATTGACTAAATCAGCCCACTTCCTTCCTGTGAGGACTGATTTTACCTTGGAGTAATATGCACAACTGTATCTTGATGAGATTGTGAGACTGCATGTTGTGCCTTCATCTATCATCTCGAATAGGGATCCGAGGTTTACTTCTAGATTTTGGAGGAAGCTACATAAGGCTTTAGGCACTAAACTACATTTTAGTACAGCTTTTCACCCCCAGGCAGATGGTCAATCAGAGAGGGTAATTCTAGAGGATATGCTCAGAGCGTGTGTCATTAACTTTGAGGGTAGCTAGGAGAAATATATTAAACTGGTAGAGTTTGCTTATAATAACAGTTATCAGTCCAGTATCAAAATGGTATCGTTCGACGCTTTATACGAAAGAAAGTGCAAAACACCCTTGTGTTGGTCTGAACTCAGTGAGGGGAAGATAGTGGGACCCAAATTGCTTAGAGAGGCAGAGTAGAAGGTAATGATTATTAGGAATAGACTAAAAGCTGCATTTGACCGTCAAAAATCTTATACGGATTTGAGGAGGAAACACATCAAGTATGCAGTTGGTGATAAAGTATTTCTCAAAGTGTCACAGTGGAAGAAATTTTTGAGGTTCGGAAGGAAAGGGAAGCTTGGTCCTAGATTCATTGGCCCATATGAGATCATAGAGCGTTTGGATCCATTAGCATACCAACTAGCTTTAACTTGAGATTTGGACAAGATCCATAATGTCTTCCATGTGTTGATATTGAGGAAATACAGGTCGAATCCTTCACATGTGATAGCGGCTGAATCGGTTACCATTCAGTCTGACTTGACTTATGAGGAAGAACCAGTAAAAATCTTGGTAAGAGAATTCAAGGAGTTGAGAAGCAAGAAAATTCCTCTTGTTAAAGTCCTGTGGCAGAACCATAAAACAGAAGAAGCTACCTGGGAGAGAAAACAGATCATGCGAGCTCAACATCCTCACCTATTTTACTCAGGTAAATTTCGAGGACGAAATTTCCTTAAGGGGGGAAGAGTTGTAACGCCTTAGTTTTTGAAATTATGAATAATGACTACTGGATTGCTAATTGGTACCGAATTGGGGTATTGGTATGAATTTCAATTCAAATAAGTTATTTTCATAATTATTTTATCTAGATTGTGATTCATGCATTACATGTTATTTGTTTGATTATTCATTCATATAAAGGTGTCTGGATTGCAAATTGGGAAGTTGTGCCTTAGGAATCCTAGATATGGAATTTAATGTGATACGGTTCTAGTTGCACCTAGATATTTGGAATTGGGAGAGAGAATGGTGTTAAATTGATTTTAAAATATTTTTTCTAAATTGATTTGATTTGTGCAATAAAATAATTAATTTGGTATTCGTTGTCAAGTATTGGGATTTGATTTTCAAATAAGATTTATTGATTATTATTGTCACTCATTTATTATTTAAGGAATTATTTGTTAAAGTATAGTTTTAATTGTATCAATGGTATTTCATTTATGGGTATTTTATTAAATGGGTTTTAAAATAAGTGGACTTGTTTAATTATGGGTCATTTTGTATTTTTTTTAAAAGAAAGGAAAAAAAGAAGAAAAATATATTTTAACCTAAAATTTAAAAGAGTGGTCGACACCCTCTTTTGAAAGAGAGTATCGCCCTCTTTACACATGCGCACAAGAGAGAAAGGAAAAAAGAGAAAGACAAGTCTTCTTCTATTCCTGTGATTTTTAACCATTGGAATCTACAATCATATAAACTTGAGAGTTAGTAACATTAGAATAGTGATTGAAGTTAGAAAATTCAAAGTGCAATTAGGCTGTGATCACAAAAGGCATTCCGTAATCAAGGTAAGTTTCTATTTTGTAATCCGTATGTTGTTCTCTAATTTGATTATGTTATTGGAGTGGTTATTGTTAAGAGATTTCAAATCTCTAATGGTTGATGTTTATGTTTTGTTTTTGCTTTTCATGCCCATAGAGAAGGGTGAACCTTCGAAGGTTGATAAGGGCAAAGGGAAGGCATAATTGCAAGAAGTTTGGTTTGTTATTCTGAGGTTTGAGGTTAGTGCTCTACAAGTATATGCCTACTTTGATTTCTTCGAGTGATGTTTGTGTTAGCGACTATAATTGAGTGATGAAGCTTAATTGGGGATTCAAGCCTAAATGATGTATGAATGCACAATTGAATGAACCAACGTGTGACTATATGCTAGTTTGATATAAATGTATGACCACCTTAGGAAGGGAGCATGTACCCTAGTTTTTTAGGATCCTCAAACCAATTTCCTACCTGTGTTTGACTTGATTTTTTTTATAGATCGCATGAGCTATTCTTTATGCATGATATTATGATTGGTTGAATAATATAATGTGTGGATAGATGTTATCCTACAATTTTGTTATTATGATGTTCACTTGCTTGACCTATGTACTACGATGAGTGGAGTGTGTGCTTATGACTTGGTAAAACCAATTGGGTATTATGCTTTGGAAAGCTGAATGCTATGCACCAGGTATGCTTACTTACTTAACATCATGAATAACATTGGATTAAGATGTTTGTGCATTGTTGCGATCTCAATTAAACTACTTGAGTAATATATGTTATGAATATGGGATTATTAATACTTGTGAAAATGTATGAGTATGGATGTGTTGGATTTACATGAAGCTTATGAGCTTCTATGATTAATGAGCAGATTGGAATTAGATACGCTTACTTGCTATGTGTATTGCTCGACATTTTGATTATGGATGTTAATTGGAAGTTGATTTAAACTGAATTGACCTAAAAAGAATTAATGGGCTCTTACTGTGGTCTTGGTTGAATAGTTGCTAGAATATGGTTATCTATTTCTAAAAATAAAGCCTGCTATGAATTCTAATTTAGATTGCGCTATGATCATATGCTAGACACGTAGGTGTCTTCAAGACGAGTGGACGCACTCTACTGACTCTGTATCTGAAAGACTCTATAAGCCTACTGTTAAAAGCCTAACTAGCTAGCATTAGTTTGACGATTATCAGACACCGTACTATTACCTATTTTGCTTCTGTTTCATCTGAGTCACTGATAAGGCCCAATTATCTGGACTAATGAATATGATATGGTTAGCACAACTGTAATGGTTATTACTTATAATTCAAGTTGCCTACAAACTGCTTGTATATGGTTACTTGTTGTGCAAGTTATTTACAGGATTACTAATACGATTATCTATTATGCAAGATATTGCCAAAAAAAGTGTAACATGTATGTTTATACTGTGGATAAATTCCTAAATAAAGTGATAGGTTCTTCTATTGCACGATCTTCATTATGAAGACAGTATGGAAATACTTGAGTTACCTTTATGAACTAGATGTTATTAAATATGTGAATTAACGCTGTTATTTGTTTATTTAATTGCAAGCAATGTGGATATACTTATATATGAATTACTTAAGAGACAAGCTAATATTTATACATGTTGATTGAAGTGGGTTCTTGAGTTGCAAACTTGGATGTGTTTATATTGTAAGTGTTGCTTAGAGATATAGTATGGGAATGTGATTTGTTGTGGTAAATGACATTTCAATATTGTGTATGATTTCAATGGACCATACTTCTATGATGTGTGAATGCATATATTTATTATTGAGTACCACTGACTTTTATACTCAGTGCGATATTTTTAACTCGCGTAGGTCGAAGTTCATTAGCTGTGGATCTCGAGTACCTGTGTCAAAAGAGAAGATCTTCTACCTCCAGACTAGAGTGTGAGTCTAAACTATACACTCATGGCATGTTAGATTTGGAATAAAGATAGCATTGGCAATGGTTTCTTTTAAGAATTCATTTTTTGTAATGGAACATTAAATGTTATAAAGGATTTTGAGATTTTCGTTGTTACGTTGGAAAATTTTATTAACAGGTTTAATCGTTTCTTAAATGGTATTTTCAAAGGACATTCTTGTTGTTTTCTCTAGGAATTGCCTAAAATATTTTAGAACTGTTTGATGGGTTACCACTACTACTTTGAAAGATTTAAATTTTTTTTCTAGACTTTTATAATTTAACTGTTCAAAGTAAGTTATGGTTTACAAAACTTCGCTACGTGTTTATTTATTTAAAATAATAAATTATTTGGATTATTTTTCTTTGTTACTTCATACTAGATCTACACTAATAAGCAAGCCAGTACGTGCCTTTGGCACAGAATGTGACACCTCTTGTCTGGCCTTGCGGGGTCGGAAAGGGGCGTTACACTTTCTATCTAACTTTTCAAATTTTTCTAAAGCTACTGGTTTAGATTCAACCTTCTTTGTAGCTAGCTTCTTGAAGAATTCCTCATCCTGCCATGTGTCATCCCCATGTTCTTTCCTTATAGATTCATCATTAGCCCCTTCTCCTTCTTCGATGATTACCTTCTTTTTACCTTTTTTGGCTTTCATGAGTTTTTCGAAGCTAGACACTACCACTTTCTCAATCATCGTCTCCACATCAACTATGGAAAAATTGGTTTCAGCCATTTTGCTCGATGTAGGATCTGTTACTAGCAAATCTATCTAGGATGGAAGGTGTTCAACTTCCACATGAGAGCTTGAGAGATTAGGAGGAATTAAGCTGAGTAATTTAGAGGGAGTTGGAGGGTCTTCAACTCTGACCAAACAATTTTTTATCCTCGACCAACCACTTATTCTTGATGTTTTCTCTTTACGTGGTGTTATTTTATTTGCACAAAATAAATGTTAGAAATATGGCATGATCCATGTATCAATAAATGCATGATAATGGAATAACACACGAAAATATCATACAGTCACAACATCGTGAAATATAATTAATGCTATATTTCGTTATGGCATGATTCCGACTGATTAAATCTGAAGTTTGAAGAAAGGCCCTTGAGACTTATTTAAAAGTAAAACATGTCTTATTTTATATCCAAATATTTGTGCTTCTATACATATTTGTTTGTTTTATCCCTTTCTTTTTACCTCAAATATATATTTTGAGCAAGGCTTTTTTTTATGTGCTAATAATATTTGGCTTAAAAATAAAGACTCTTCCATTGAACTATTTACAATATTTGAAACAGCAAGGCCTAGTAAATTTGATACATCCTAGCATCCTCTATTGTGAAATTATCCATTTCCACAAGATGGTTGATGATGCCACAATATGAGCAAAGCATGTTTCAATGTCTTGGAAGAAGGTCAAAGCTTCATGTTGTGTGTGCTTGATTTTAAGCAAGAGTCAGTAAACGTCTTCCAAATGGTCTTGTTGCATTAGAGTCGGGATTATAGGATCCTCTGTTTTGAATCCTTGATCTTCAGCCTTGTAGTTGCTTTTGGGAAGAGTTTTTTTGCTAGTTTTACTTTCAACCTTTTTCTAAAGTCTTTCATCCTTTAGTATTTTGATCGTCTTAATCGAGCCATAATGAAATATACCTAGGTGATAGTATAAATTAAAAGGATTAAATGATGCATAAATGTAGCACAGCACAACCATAGCAATTATTTATACATAAAGGGGAATGAGAGTAAGAAAATGCATGACTTTCACCGTTATAGTTTCCACACACGTTTCATGGTTAATAGTCTCTTTTTGTTCCTAGAACAAAGTGGTTAGGCCAATAAACCAACATGGGATTTCGGACTGATGCCTCTCACATTTATTCAATGCATGTAACAAACAAATATTTATTAAGGTAATTCCTAAGGAAAAGTACTAAGGTCTACTACATGAGCTTTGGCCGGGTATATATAAAGTCTTGGGTCCATAAGCAAGAATGGATTGTTTCCTCCCATTTACTTTAGGTCTAAGCAAAAAGTGATAACAGATTGTGCCAATTCTTTTGATATACCAAATGGTACTTGACTTATGGATAGTGTATATTAGTGTTGAATCCTAAGAGTCGAGTAGAGTGAAAAGACCACATCCCCCATATCCAAAGGGTGTAGGGTAGAATGGACATTGAGAAGAGATTTTTAGGCATGAATGACAATTGTATAAGTGCATATAAATTAAACTCAATTAAAAAATTAAAATGCTATTAATAAATATGAATATTTAGACAATTAATGGAGTTAACTCTCTTATTAGATTCCCCAGTAGAGTTGTCAGGCTGAGGACGATAGTTTTTACCTTCCATCTCATGATTTTTCCAATACTCACTTCAGATAATCGAATCAAATGGGTTTGGTTCATTTCAATTAATAAAATTGATTTATCAAATCCATTTTAATCCTCATAGAAATGGTTTCTTTACTTTGATAAGGTTTTTGAAATTTTTGGAATCTCCACCCTAAACTAGAGAAAATTCTCGAATTAATTAATTCTTTAGAATTAACTAATCTGGTTTAAACAAGAGTGAGTTCAGGAGTTGAGTACGGAAATAAGATGTTAGGCACTCATTCCGTTTGGTCGAAATCGGCTTCTAGTTATCCAAATATTCATTTATTTATTAATAATGGTACTAATTTAAATTGAGATGTAAATTACTTTTTATGCAATTTTTAAAAAAAAAATATGTCATCTAAGCAATCAATCACAATTAAATCATACATCAAGCATAAAACAATACATCCGCAAAAAAAGGGGAGGAGAAAAGAATTGCAACTCTTCCTAAAAATACTTTCTACCGATTTATCCCTTACATATTCTCATTCTCCATCTAATTAATATAAACCAATACAAAATAAAATTAAGATTATTACAAACCATGCCCAATAAAATTATATTATTAAAAACTATTAAAAATATATCTAAACTATTACAAACTAATAAGAACCTTATAGATTCTTAACAAGTTCCATAAATATTACATTCTCCATTTTTAAAATAATAAATTACAAATTTCACATATAAGTTATATTAATCATATAAAATAAAACAAACACAACTAAACACATTACAAGCATTCACACAATATATATGACAATGATGCATACAAATATAAAATAATAACCATCGAAATAAAAACATTACTCCATCAAATAATAAATTGCGTGAAATAAATACTAAATAAATAAAATGGCAAGAATTAAAACAAGGTCAGAATATAAAAATGGCAGAATATTTTATCAACAATATACAATCATATTAATATATAATATAGAACAAGAATTAAATATGCATAAATTAAATGCTATTAGAAACAAAATATAATGATTTTAATAAAATTTCAAGCTCATGATCACATTCACCTTATCAAGAGAATAAAATTCATAAATCATTGTCAGAAATAATGTTAAAATCATTATTGGAACTCACACTACTAGAAGTGACTCATGTCCCATTCCAAGGTAATTGTGATGCTCTAAAATTTCAAATCTTAAAATAATATTATTTGGACGGGTCATGAATAGTATCACTCGAAGGAAAAATAATATTTTATTTGGATCTGGTAATGGTATTGAACATAATTAATATTTGTGGAGTTAATTAGATTTTATGTGATTAGTCTTAATTAATTAAAGTTAAGACATAAATTTTTCATGGTAAAGTAAGTAATAAATTATTGGTGAATAGTAGTTTATCAATCTATGAATAGTACCACCAGTCCGGGACTCAGTATTATTTTGATCTGAAAAAATTACTATGTATGTTTAATACTTGATTTAATATTTTTGGAGCATGTTTGCATGATTTAGGTGGGTAGAAAATATTTCATGAATATTTTTGGAGAATTAAGGTATTTAATGAATAGTATTTTCTAGTGTAGTATGTTAAGGAATAATTGAGGAATTATTTTTATGAAATTAATTTAATGAATTGGTGGAGTTAAATCATAATTAGAAGAGAACTAAATGATGAATATTTAGAGCCCTTTGATGAGAAAACTAGTGACTTAATCCTCATCATCCATTCGACATAAAATGAAGTAGCCAAGTTTGACTTTGCTACTTAAAATCTACAGCTTATCCAAAACACTATTCTCTCGTCTTCTCCCATCTCCAACGTAGCTTTCGTCTTCTTCCTCCTCCATTTTTCTTCAATTTCTCTACCTCTAAACTACCTTAAGATTGATAAATTAAACCAAAGATTAATGGTTAAGCTTGAAGAAACAAGTTAAGGAAGTGATATTTGGAGTCCTTAAGCAAGGGAATTGGAGAAAAGCTTCACAACAAGTAAGTTGTGATTTTGAGTTTTGTGAATTAATAAGTAGAATTCACGTTTAGATATGTAATTAATGCATTAAATCATGCTCCATCTATTTCTTTTGTCAATTCTTGATTTTAATGTTAGTTTTTCCTACTTCGAAGAGGTTGGAGAACCCTCTTCCAAAGGGAAGGAGAGAGCCAAGGATTGAGGCTCTCCAAGCTTAATTAAGCTTGTTTTAAAGGTTAGTGCAATAGTATTTTTCTTTCCCTTTCATTTTCTTTAAGTTTTCAAATTTTAGATTTTAAGTAAATTTTGAAGTTTTTGTGATTTTGTTGGGGATTTAGTTATTTAGTTGCTTTTATATGATTTTCCATGATTTCTAAGCATAATGAAATGATTGAATGGAAGAGGAACACCTCTTTCCCCTTTATCTAAAAGTGGTCGAATTACTTAAGGTGAAGGGCCCTTTGTGTTCTTTGATTTTTATGTTTAATTTGGGCTTTAATGAGTTAGTTGATAAGTAAATTATAGGTGGTTTAAAGCTCTACTTTGAATTCTAGTGTTTAAGAATTTCAGGACTTAAAGAAGTTTTTGAATGTGTAAAAATGGATTTTATGGTTAATTGTTCTAAGTAGTGATTTTAATGGTTTTGAGTAGTGATTTTGATTTAGTAATTAAGGTTTTTGATGGAGTTAACCATTCCTCCTTTGTATTCATATAGAGGCCGAACCACACTAAGGTGGTAGGATTTTAAGCTTAGTTAAGTACTTTTTATGATATATTGACTATACGTTTGAATAAGTACATTTTGAATTTCATAAGTATGATTTTGGCATATTTTGAAGTTGTAAGTTAAGTTATTTTGAAGTAAAAATATTTAGGCTTTGACATATTTTGCTAAATGTTGGTTTTAAGTATTTTAAACTAAGTATATATGTGTATGTGTGTATTATGAAAGTATTATTTTTGTTTGGAACATAAGTGGGTTTTGTTGAATTTTTACAAGTTGTAAGTTAAGAAATTTTGAAATAAGAAGCACTAAATTATTAAATGTTTTTATAAGGAATTATGTATAAGAAATAAGACTATTTGTAAAGGAAATGGATTTATTTTGGGCTCAAGAATGCATGGTTGAAATATGGTAGGATGAGATTTATTCTGGTTATGAGCAAGCTCGGCTTTGATGCCATGCTGTTATGTTACAAGCTATGATCATATGCTAGGCTCTGGATGCCTTTCTGGATAAGCCGACGCTCTTATCATTCTGGTGGCTCTTCCATAGGCCACATTCGATGGTGCTTTCACAGGCCAATTTTCTGGTGGCGCTTTCACAGGCCACATTCGGTGGTGCTTTCACAGGCCAATTCTGTATTTACGTAATCGAATCTGATAATATTTCTCTCCGTATACTTATGAAAACTTAGCCACTTCTAATACCTGATTTAAGATTATTAAGTAAGATAAGACGGTGCTCCGACACCGAATGTGGCATTCATCGTCTAGTCATCTGGGATTGGGCGGTGGGTGTTATAATTACTGGGCTCGTGATCACCGAAAGTCTGAGAAAAAAAAAGGAACAAAGGTCCGGCATTTTTCGGGGCACCACAACTCTTATGGTGCCAACCCTTGCATGAAGGCATGCGCCTTCACCACAGGGTGTGGCCCCATAAAGTTATGGTTGGCGCCTTCCTAGCCTAGAAAAGTTGCAAACCTACGAAATCGAATTTTTACGTGTTTCTTTCATAAATAACTCAGTTGCTAGTGTTTTTAACATTAAAATAAATTGAAAATAACAACAAGATAAAGTTTAAACTCTCAGTTTATCTTATTTTGAAGGCAAATGCTTGATTTGTTCGAAGTTGATGAAGAACACTTCCTTTAAACCGTGAACCTTGAAGATGATCTGAGATTGTGTTGTTCATTTCGTGTTTCTAGAAGTGTTTATGAACCTAGAATAAACTATAATCTTGCTTAAAATGCACTCTCACGCAACAAACGACCAAAATTCTCTTAGATTTTTTGTAGAGAAATGATTTTAGTTGTGTTTTTGATTTTGTGATTGACTCTTTCTTTGTGTTTTTGTTTGTTTTTATTTTAGATCACTTGTTTTCTCTCAATCAAATTTTGCCAACCTCAAAATGCCAACCCATTAACCCTGAATTTAAGGTTGTATTTATAGATAAATGGGGGTCTGGCACTATTTAGTGCCTATGTGGAAGGTGGGCCCCCACGTGGGCCTACTGGTGGGTTCGTCCCACTTATGGGCCCCATAGACAATCTGGGTTTCGATTTTTCACAAAATTAGTTTCAATTATATGTACATTGACGTAGGGCATGAAAATTTATCCCGAGCAAACCCAAGACTCATTTTCGAACCTTATTTTGACACGAACCCCGAAAATATGAAATTGATTCAATTGATTCAATGGATTCGATTTCTTACCCTAGAATTATTAGTTTGAGAATCGGATTAATCGAACATTCCGAATTCATTTTATCATGAGAAAAGTCATAACTACTAATTGGTCCTCTAATAGGTCATTAGTGGGCCCCATAAGTAGGCCCATAAGGGCCATTGTGGGTCCTATCGGTGAACCGATCTAATTAGTTCGGGTGATGCACAAGGTGTCACAGGATACCGAGATGCATCTCGAATGGATCTGAGATGCATTTCTAGGCTCCGTTATGTTGTGAAATGTGAATAATGCACTTTGGGTGATATTTTCCAACCTCGAATCATTGGTTCGGGATCAAGTTCATTGGATGTTTCAACCTCATCTTTAGCAATTAAGGTGGTCATCATCAAGTCTTCTATAGCAAAAATTGAGCGTCTACACATATCATGAAGTAAAAAAAGAAAAAAAACTAAATATCGGGATGCCCTACGGATAGACCAGCTAGTGTTCATGGACTTCTTCGATCAAAATGTAAGGAGTTATGCCATGATGAGTGACATCTCATCGCTGCATGTCCTTTCTTAGGAGATCAGGAACCACAAGAGTCGCCGCCCTCTAACTGGTCTCCGACCTCGGTTGCGAACGTGGGCCTCGCTCTTGTTCCACTTTCCTAGTTCATTGTGAGGTATAAGAAGCATTCACATTACGCTCAAAGTCATTGAGCGGAGACTAAGGGGTTATTAGTGTTTGAGAACTCATGGTGACAAAGTTCGAGTGAAAGATCAAGTAACCAAAGGAGAAAGAAGGCAAGTAAAGATAAAAGATAAAGGGTGATGTGAAGCAAATGGGGCCATCCCCTCCCCTATTTATAGAAAAAAGGGAGGATAAGCCTTGTCCATGCCAGGAAAGTAGACATTTCAAGACCCAATCAAATTTAGATTGATGCACGATCATAGTCAAAACATTCGTAGCACAATCCTAGATGCACTCGTACCTTTCGATCATACGTAATAGAGATGGATCGGATCGGCTCGAGAAAAATTTTCTCAAAATTAGATGAAACTTGTATAAGATGTTCTAAACATTGCTACAATCTTTTGGGTATGGTTTTCAAACCACAACACTTTTTAGAAGTAGAAATTGGAGTCCAAGAGATCGGGCCTTGATTAGCTTTGATCTCTTAGAGGGGGCAAGTTGTTGACCATGATTTTAGCACCAGGCTTTAGGAAATTCTACCACAGTTCCAATAGCGCAAGAATTAGCTCGATCGAATGTCATTTGGGCCTCGAACAGACCTCCAAAATCCCAAAAACCCTAAAACCAAAGGGTATGGGCATTTTGGTAAATTGTCCTGATCGGCATCGAGCTCCCCAGCACTAACGATGATCAACCTATTGTCGATGCTAATCTGGATAGTGCCAAGACACCTAATTAGTGCCAATCAAGGGCTCACCAACCCTAATTTTGAGGAAGACATCGCCAATTTGTCTTGGCTCAACCCCCTCTTTACCTATAAATATGGCACTTCCTTCCAACCCCCATTTCAAACACCTCTTATTACATGATTGATCGCTTTTCAAGCATCAACGACTCTCATTTTCCCTTTTACAATTTTAAGGCAATATATTCTGACTTTGCACTTCTTCTTTAGTTAAGTAAAAGCCCAACTTGGTTCTCGAAAGTCTAACCTTTCGACTTTTAATCACACTTTGACCTTCCTTAGGCCAAAGCTATTAGTAGTTGATTTATTATTAATTTATTCAAGAATTAATTAATAATCCATCAATTAACATTAGTATAAGACTATAATTCAGGTCCTCGTGCCCTACCTTAGCTTATTTTGAAGGAAGACTTGACCTTTTTAGTCAACCATAATTGTGGAGCTCCAATTCGGTCGCACCACAACTGCTAGGGTCTAAACACTAAACTTAGAACTTTGTCAATTAAGCACAGTTTTTTCGACACCTTATCAACCGTTAAGCCCATCCATCTAGCAAACTAAATTTGGTCCGTCTGGCAAAATCGATAAAACCAATTTTCAACTAAGCCCGATTCGCTTAGCACACCCATAAGCCCATTCTAAGAGTGGGACCTTCAAAACCCTATCATCCTAATTGATGGTAGAATTTTGTGCACCCTGATCCTCATACAAACAAGGTCCAAAGATAAACCTATAAATTTCAGCCTAGGTAGCGAACCTGGACCAAACTTATCGGTCGAGATTTAAGGGAATGTATCGTACAACCTAAAATCCTCAATAAACGAGGCTAGAGTTGGGCTTCCCTTCGATTACACACCTTTTCGAGTATTACTTTTAATGCACCATATTTCAAATATTTCCATCCATTATTAATATGTTCATGCATCTGTGAACACTCAATTTTTTCAGGCTCAAAAGCCTATTTTCCCGGACTGCAAACAGCCCGGCTGGACCAAAGGCCATTTTGGAAATGCATCGAAAGTATGCCAACATGGTACTTGAAACGTCCGGAAAATTACGAGGA
>CANUEP010006580.1:0-11320 GCA_947857235.1 Jatropha podagrica
TCCAAAAATAGTAAAGAAAATATTAACTATGCACCGTAATTTTTCCGGACTAAAATAATACCAAGTCCCGGACCGATGGTACTATTCACAGACCGGTAAATTACTATTACCGACACTAAAAGAAAATCAGTCTGTTACAAGAAGTTATGCAAGTTTTTCTTGATTTAATTGATAAGATAGAGGATTTCAATGGAACAAATATGTTAAAAGAGACAAGAATCTTTCAAGAACGAGAGATGGGCTTTTCTCAACCAAAGGTTCTTAATTGCAATAAAACCATTAGACCTGGTAAGAATTAATTTCATATAACTATAATTTTTTATTTTGATTTGGTGAGTTTTATGTATATGCATTTTGTGATTTTTATATAGAAATTTTATATTATTTTTTTTGTTTCATATTCAATAAAAGATGAATGGTGGAGAATATTTGGTTACAATGCTCCAAATTTACAAAAATTGGCTATAAGAATCCTTAGCCAAACTGCTTCTTCTTCTAGATGTGAGCGCAAATGGAGTGTTTTTGAACTTATTCATACAAAGAAGTGAAATAGATTAGAGCATCAAAGGTTGAATGATCTTATTTTTGTTCATTACAACTTGCACTTGCATGATAGGTGAGACATGCTTTTTTATATCTTATTTCTTGAGTAAAAATAATACTTTCATATTCTTATAATTGATAGATTGAAAAAAAATAAGAGACTTTATGATCCAATTGATTATGAGTCCATTGACAAAACTAAACTTTGGATCGTGGAAAAAGAACGAGAAGGAGGGTTTAGTTTTGATGAAAGTGCACTTTAGGAAGAATATGCAAAGAATTTTGGGAATGCATCTCAAGGTTTGTTCTTACATTTAACTTTTGAGTAATTTGTTTTATCCACTATTAAATTTATTTGAAACAAAAGTAGTTTGAAATTTATCTTTAATTGTATTTTTTTAAAAATAATTTTTAGATGTTAGAGGATGATAATGACTCCATTGCAATGCAATACAATTAGCAGGAGATAATTATGATGATCTTGACAATGAAAATTGGTTGAATCGTCCATAAATTTCCTGAGTAAAATTGCTATAAATTTATATGTTTACTTAAATTGGGATATTGAATTATAATTTATATTTGGATGTTTAATCATAAATCATGTTGGATGTTTGTTTCTAATTTATGTTTGAGATGTTTAACTATAACTTATATTGGACATTTATTTTTAATTTATATTGTAATATTTATATTTGGCTTGTTTTAAAAAGATAGTCCACTTTCTATTTTCACATAAGTTAAGATATATGGTTTAAAAGACAATTTTATTCATATAACTTTTAAATTATGTTCATTTTAAATAACACATGAACAATTATTATATTAAATAATAAGTAAGAAATTAGTTAGGATTATTGAAAACTAGCTATGATCCTGCGCTTTTGCGCATGAGTATTTGTAGATATATATCTTAATTTGTACACTTAAAAAAAATTAGATAAACGTTTGTTTCAAAATAAAAATAAGAAATAAAAACATCAATACAATTTATTGACTAAAAATTATAAAAGGTGATGCGCTGGTCAAGGTGTTAGACATTGACATATGATGATTGAAGGGGCTAAGGAAACTAGCAACGAGGACTCAAGGGAGTCTGGCTGTAGAAGGATATGGAGTCTGATGTTCTTTGGGTTGATCACTATAGTCTTCCCTTTTACTTTTGTACCGTAGGCTGAGCTTGAGAAATATCCTTGTATAGAGATAATTTTCTTTTCATGTCATGACTTGAAATTATTACATTAGCCCCTTTATAGCTGTTTATTGCATTGTTTAAAGAATATTAAGGCTAAATTGGCGGCCAACTAGAGCTGAAGTTACAGCCGCCATCATGTTGTCTTTTCATTCTTATGCTATAAAAACCCATAACATATTCATTGTGCTTCATAAACTTTCTTCTCTTAGGAAAATTCCCAAACTCCTCATTCTCTCATTTTCCATGGATCAATCCTTGGCACCTGCATTTGAGGCATTGTTCCAAAGTTTTAGCCGTGATGATAGGGAGCTATTGTCCCCTTTTGAAGTCAAGGGTTTGAGTTATTCTCGGAACATTCGGATCCTACCCGGATTGATGTAATGGCTGATCAACCACTTTGATCCTTCTGACAATTTGTTTCGCTATAACAACTTTGAGATGTGTCCTTTGTTCGAAGAATTCAACATTATTTCAGGCAAACGACCAAAAATTAGAGAGGTCCCAGCTTTGCCCCAGTTGAATATGGATCCTACTTCACGAGTCTAGGCTATTTTTGGCCTCTCGGCTTATGAACTTTCAACATATGAGCTTGGAGTCGATGTCATGCCCTTTCGACCTCTTATTAACCGTGCAATGACCATGGACCGTGCCAGCCCATTCTAGCTTTCACTAGTATGTTTTTGTGTTCTCAGTCAATATTTGCTACTCAGCGGTGTTGACGGATACGACAGCCTTAAGCCCTATAGTTGAACAGATGGCTAGGTATTGTACACCGTTTCCTCTTGTCCTTGCTAAAACACTCACCTGGCTAGGGGAACGTGTTCGAGATCCCACTTTTGTGATTGGTCCAATGGGTAGCCCGCTTCTACTACAAGTAGATGCATTTTTCTTTTATTTTCATATTTTGTACGCTCTCACTTTTGCTTAAACCGCCCTTGCGAGTTTTCAACTTAATGAGCTTTTCTTTTCTGCTCTAATTTTTCCTTAAGCTGCCCTTACAGGTTTTCGACTTAACAAGCCTTTTCTTTTATGCTCTAATTTTTGCTTAAGTCGCTCTTATGGGTTTTCGACTTAACGAGCCTTTTCTTTTCTTTTCTCTTTTTTTGCGCATCTGCAGTTATGGGCTTTTTAGAAATTACAGGTGATGACTCCACCATCGGACCATTTAATACCTAGTTATGGACCACGAGTTCATGTTCGTCGTCAACGCCGCTTGATTGGAATGACCCTTGAAAATTGGACTATCATTTTCCAAGATCTTACTGCTGAAGGAATTAGATGGACTTGTCCATGGTGGCATTGGAACGTGTCACCGTGTCCTCTTATCTTCCTTGTTTGCCCCTATGTGGCTTGACCATGGTGGTGGCTTGTTATCCCAGTCGGGTCGCACGACAGTATGGTCATCACCAAACTGTCCCTTATTACAGGCGGTTCGAAGGTGGCCTTATCACGTGACGAGTTCTGTCTCATTTCATTTCCACTAGCCCAATCGGACGACTGTACATACCTCTTAGGTGCCTGATACCACTTCTTCTGACTTGTATCGTTCTTGGCTACAGGCTTATTCTAGAGTTGGTGCAAACTCAGAGTTGGCTGATTTGCTAACATCTAGGTTTCTGCTAGAATTTGGCATGTAAATGCCCCTATTCTTTTTTCTGATGAAACGTACTAAGCAAGTGCAATTATATGAATGTATGAACTTATGAATGGATCATTGAATTGCTTGAGATGTTTAATATATTTCTTGATATTTCATTTCACGGAAGTAAATTCATGACATTTGCATATATACATGCACTCAGCATGAAAAGCTTTAAAGTTAATAAGAACACAAAAGGTGAATTTATTAATGGGCTTGGCCATAATGTTTCAAGTTACACATGGAATTCCTTCAGCCTATCCATGCTGATCATTTTGGTGAACTCATCGCCTTCCATGTCTAATAACTCCACTGTGCTTCTGGAAAACATCTTCTTGATCATTAGTGGGTCTACCCAATTTGGGCTTGAACTTCTCCCTTGGATCGCAAATTTTTTACCATATCTATTGTAGGATCAGATTTTCTAACTTTGGCATCTTCATTCTGACTCTCTTATTGAAGTGTTTGACATTCTCCCTCTTATAAAGTCGATCCATGAATCAAGAATTAAGTCTTCGCCATTTAGGAACGCTTGCTAGCTTTCGATAATGCTTCTTCCATTTCAGCAGGTGATGTGGTTTCTTAACCTATGTATCAGTAAGTATGGGGTTGTTCCATTCGCAAATTTGATTATGGTTCAATACCTCATGTAGTAGTCAAATAGCCTAAATAGGAGGATTCTCAAAATCCTCTCTTTCTCTTATTTTCTTTTCCTTATTTTCTTTACTTTTTCTTTTTCTTTTTTTTTCTTTTCTTTTTGTTTTTTTTTGTTTGTTTTTTTTCTTCTATTTTCCTCTTTTTCTTCTCTTCTTTTTTTTTTTTTGTTCTTTTGTTTACAGTTTGTGCTACCCCATATTTTAACAACAATATTTTCTTCTGATAGAGGCTGAACTGGTTACTTGTCACCATATGATGAGGGATTTCACACCTGCAAAGGGAACTCAGTTGCCTACTTGGAGTTGACACTCTTCGAAGGAATTTGCTCCCATCCTACCTTGGGAAAAAAACTAGTTGTCATCGCTTTTTTATAGGAGAAAAATGATATCTCTTTAATAACAACTGAAAGAATCCTGACGCAAAGTTTTCTTTGCTCCTGTGGATACTTCAAACCTTTGCCCGGATCAATTCTAAAATATTTTCAATTTCCTTCATCAATACACCTCTCGCCAAAACATTGCTTGACATTCTCTTGTACAACTGCCTGTGCAAGACTTATGAACTTAAACATCAAGCATTGTAAGGTTCGCTTACCATCTCTAGTAGCCGATTCAGGATGTATTATTTTGCTCATTTACGGCGGGATGTTTAAGAACCACAGATGAGCATCCACCATTGATTCTTGGTTGGAGATTTGTAATCTGCATACTAAACTACCCTGCCCATTTTTCTCGGGGACTTGAATTGAAGTTGGCTAACTGATCAAAATAAAGAATAGCTTTTTGAAATCCAGCGGCAATCTGTTCGCCACTTCCTCTAGCATGTTTCGCTCTCAATCCTTTTCTGTCCCATTGTCTTGCTCCCCAAGATACCGAGGCATTGGACATTGGGATGTGGACTCTCCTGTCCTTAGAAAATTGATGCATAAGCTTTTACTTTATCTGTGAGTAGACTTCAAAATTTCATGCTTAACTCTAGCTTTAGGCTAGGCCCAATTAACAAATTCCAAGGATTTCTTTTGTGTTAATATTAAAATTAAGCATGTATGATTAATTAATGTCAAGTATGCGTGTGTGTGTATCTACTTGATGAATGCAAATATCAGGAGAAACATCAAACATGGAAGAAAAATATAATTTCATTACATTGCATAGCATAGACAGTTCATCACAAACAAAATCAACGACAGAAATACACATCGACAGGGTCTTCAGCTTCCTCAAAGCTTTCTTCAATATAGGTTGTCCTCTTCTTTGGCCTGATGACCTGCTGCACTTCTCATTCCTTTTTCTGCTTAAATTCAGACAGCAAACCCTCACGAGTCTTCGTAGGCTTGACTAAACATGGGTTCTTAAGAGATGGCATGCTTCGAAATTTAGGAAGTGGGGTTATTCCTCCTATTAGGCCTTGTCTTTTATGGGTCGGTGATCCTTTTGCTATCAATGAGGTCTTGGATCTCGTGTCTCAATTGATAGCAATCATTAGTATTATGCCCCTTGTTTTGGTGAAAGTGACAAAAGGCATTACGGTCGAAGCTCCTCGGTAACAGATTAGGAAGAGGTTTTACTGTGAGCGGGTGTAATAAGCCTGCTAATTTAACTCTCTCTCAAATACTCTAGATAGGGGAATACTAAAGTTAGGGAATCTCCTTGTAGGCTTAGCAGTTCTTAGACCTAGAGTAGCAGTTGTTTTATCATTGCGGGTGTTCAGAATATCGACTAATCAACTGGACCCTTGGAATCTAGATTTGCTGACATTTTCAACACGATTTCCAAACTTCTTCTCTCCCTTGATCTTGTCTCTTCTGAACTTATCCTCATTGATAGCTCTTGTCTCATATCCTAGAGAAAAGTTACAGCATTTTAATCTTATTGGGACGAATGACTCGGATTCGAAATTCTCAAAATATGTCTTATGAGGTTCCATGTCTTGCCAGTTGTTATCGACATGTCTCTTCTTTTCAGCCTCATTGCTGGTCATTTCGTCATCTCCTATCATCACTTTCTCTTTTCCCTTATTAGACACCATGAACTTTTTTAGGCTAGCCTATGCCATTTTTTCAATTACCTTCTCCAATTTAGCGGTGGGAATATTGGATTCAGCCATAGAAGGAATAGAGTCTAGAAATAATATATATGCTTGCACAGGAAAAAACTCAATCTCAAATCTGGAGCCCTACGAATTGGATGAGATCGCTCTAGGTGGATCAAAAGGTTCTGTAGCTTTGATCAAATGGTATTCTGAATTTAGCTAGCTGCTTGCTTTCAGTGTCCCCCTCTTTTGTGAGGTATTATTTTGTCTGCATAAAATGGAGGTTAGTCACATGACATGATGCATGTATGCATGAATGCTTATAGAATGGCACACGAAAAAATGATCACACAACACAATATAATGAAATGCAACTAATGTCGTATTCTATCATTATTCGGTTGTGATTGTTCAAAATATATATTAGAGAAAGATTCTTGAGAATTTACATGAATCAAAATGGATTTTTATCTTATAGCCAAATATTTGGAATGTTCCCTTTTTTTGCACTCAAATAGTGCTAACATTTAAATAATTCCTTTTTTTCTTTTTCTTTTTTTTTTTACATTGAAAATATTTGGCTTAAAATAGATATCCTCATATATTGCTCGAAATGTTGATTTTTGACAATATTCCAAATATCACTATTCATGCACCGGGATTTTTCAGGATTTTTGAGAAAAATTGACCCAATGTAAGAAATTTCATATATAGATCAAAAATACGTTTTATTACAGTAGATAAGATTTGGTGCTACTGGGATTTTGTACTCTCTTTTTTTTACAAACCCAACCCATCTATAATCAAGGGTCTTCATATGTTGACTCTCGATTCTTGATTCATTTTGATTCAAGTATTTCTCTTCAATCTTTCTCTTTTAATACTTCGAATAATGAAACTGAGCTGCGACAGAATACACCTATATAGCTGCAAGAAAACAAGCTAAATGATGTATGAATGCAACACAACACACATAACAAGTATATACAAACAAAGGGGAAGGGAGTGAGGAAATGCATGACCTCCACCCTTATAGCTTCCACACATGATTCATGGTATAGTCTCTTTGTTCCTAGGACATTTGGGTTAGGCCCATAAACCAACTTGGGGTTTTGGACCTAATGTGTCTCACATTTGTTTGATGAATGCATCAAACAAATATTATTACGGTGTATCCTAAGAGGAAAGAACTATGGTCCACTACATGAGCTTAGGCCGGGTATGCATAGTCTTGGGTTCCATAAACGAGAATTGATTATTTCCTCCCATTTACTTTGGGTCTAAGTAAAAGATGATAATGAATTGTGCCAACTCTTTTGATATACCCAAAATGGTACTTGACTTATGGGTGATGTATATTAGTGGTGAATCTCAATAGTCGAATAGAGTGAGGAGATCACATCCCCCAATATCATTGAAGGGTATCGGCTAGAATGGGGATTGAGAAGAGATTAAATGCATGAATGATATTTATAATTGCATAATTATTAAACGCAATTCAAATTAATAACACAATTAATAAACATGAATATTTGGACAACAATGGGAGTTAACTCTCTCCACCTCCCCAGCGGAGTCGCCAGGTTGAGGACGATGTGGCTTTTGCGTGCATCTCATGGTTTTCTCGAGAGTGTCTCAATTAAACTGAATCGAATGTGTTTGTTTCATTTTAATTTAAGACAATTATTTTATCCAATTCCATTTTTAATCCTCAGGATGGGTTTCCTTACTTTGGTAAGGTTTTAAAATTTTATTTTGAGTCGCCATCCTATTTTACTAAATTAATTCAGTTTTAACTAGAGTGAGTCTGAGAGTTGGGTACAGAAATGGAAAGGTGTTAGGCATCCATTTCGCCCGGTCTAAAGCCAACATCCTAATTGTTCGAATATTCATTATTTATTAATCACGATATTAATTTAATTTGAGATGTAAAAAATTTTTATGCAATTTTGGAAAAGATGTCATTCAAGCATATTATCACAAATAACAAAATTAAATCATCCACAAGAAAGGGGGGAGGAGAAAAGATTACAAACCATCTCCTAATAATACATTCTACCGATTTATCTCATTACATAATCCCAATATTTCTTCAATTAATACAAATCAATAAAAATAAATTATTACAAACTATATGAATAAATTACATTAAACTCAAAAAAATTACAGCAAACAGATTTAACAAATACAACGCACTCACACATTCAAACAATATGATAAATGCAACAATAATTAAAAATCACCAAAACACACATATTGGTTCAACAATAAGATAAATTAAATAAAATAAACAACAAATAATAAAATGGAAAAATTAAAATTAATGTCATAATTGTTAGAGATGTTAGTGACTTAGATAAACAACATATAATACATATTACTGAACAATAATTAAATACTCATAAGCAAAAGCTTGCAAAAATAAAAATATAACAATTTTAATATTATTTCAAGCTCATGATCACAATGTTCATCTTCTTAGATGAACAAAATTCACAAATCCCAACAAGAAACAACATTAAAATCATTAACGTACTCATCCGGATCAAATGTGGATTTTCGACCCTTAGGCTTTAACCCACTTCGATCTCGAAATCTAGGCATGATTTTATGTTTTCTTTATCCTATTTGGCTTCTGAGTTAATGTTCTCACACCACTGGAAGTGACTTTTGTCCCATACCAAGGTAATTAGAGCTCAAAAATGCCAGAACACCCAAAAAAGTCAAAAAACCATAAATCTACGGATTTCTAGGCTCAAGTGGCATCAGCCACTTACAATTGGTGCACGCCAAATGCGTCTGGCTTGAGCCAGTTCATCCTAGAAATTTGCAGATTTCTGCATAAATGAGTTTTTGCGGGTTCCTCTCGCAAATAACTTGATTATTAGATGTTTTTAGCTTCTGAGTTGAGGATCTCACACCATTGGAAGTGATTTTCATCCTATACCAAGATAACAAGAGTCCATAAACATCGAAAGATCGAAAATGAACAAAATCTAAAATCTGGAGGTTTCTAGGCTCAACTAACGCAAGCCAGTTGTTACTGGCGCGAGTCAGTTGCATCTGCCTTGCGCTAGATGCAACTTCCTTGTGTCAGTTGCGACCTCCTTACACCGGTTAGGCCCAAAAAGCTGCAAATTTCAACAAAATTGAGTTTTGTGTGTTCCTCTCACAAATAACTCAATTTTTTGGGGAACACACAAATAACTCAATTTTTGGTGATTTATTATTGAAATGAACTTAAAACAAAGAAGAGATGGGTTTTAGACTCTCATTACCTTGTTTTGAAGGAGGATCGACGAATTTGCTTGAAGTTGATGAAGAACACCTCAAGAACCCTTGATCTTTGAAGATGATCCGAGTTTGTGTGTTTGATTCATTTCTGGAAGCGTTTTTAGTCCCAGAACACACTGAGTTCCTGACTTCTAAACTCACAAATTAATGGAAATCCTAAGATTTTATAAAGAAATTGAGATTAGATGGTGTTTTTGATTTGGTTTTTGTGTTTGATTTTGAGTTTTTAGAGTTTTTGTGTTTTGTTTTCTCTCAAAACAAGTTTTGCTCAACCACAAAATGGCCAACCCCCAAACCTTAGAATTAGAGATGAATTTATAGGAACATGGGTGTTCTGGCACTATTTACTGCCCATGTGGCATGTGGGCCACACAAACGACTCGGTTTTTAATTTTTTTTCACGAAATTATTTCATATGGTACGTGTATCGACATAAGTCATGAAAATTTATCCTATGTGCACCCAGGACTTGTTTTCGGACCCTATTTCGGCGCGAACCCCGAAAATGTGACAACGATCCAACAGATTCGGTTTCTTAACCTAGGATGATTAGTTTAAGAATTGGGTCCCTTAAGGATCCCCAATGGGCCCCACTAGGGCCACTGTGGACCCCACTAATAAATCGACCTAATTTTCATGAAATTGATCTAGGTGATGCAGAGAGTGCCGTAGGACACCGAAGCGCATCCCGGGCGAACCCGAGATGCGCTTTTAGATCTTGTTTTGCTAAAAAAGTGAAAAAGGCACTAAGGGTTGCTCCTTCTAGACTCGGATCATTGCTTGGGATCAAGTTCCTTGGATGCTTCAACCGCTTCTTAGCAGTACAGGTTTGATTTTAGGTTTGATTTTGTCTCTAATAGAGGACACAGCCTCCTTAGACCCTGTAAGTAGTCTCGGTCATATTTCAATTATAAATTATCGTTTGATCTGTTGCTGTTAGGAAAATTACCATTTTGCCCTTAAGGCCTGTTTTCTACTTCGATTGAAGCTGTAACCTCTTATGACCCTGTAGCTAATCCTAAAAGAAGTCTGATAGGTCTTAAAACCCCATTTTAAGTCTGGGAACTTCTGTAGTTGGTCTGAAAACCTATTTTAAGTCTGAATACTACTGTAGTTGGCTAAAAACCTCGTTTTAAGTCTAAATACTTCTGTAGTTTGCCTTAAAACCTTATTTTAAGCCTGAGAACTTTTGTAATAGGCATGAAAACCCTATTTTAAGTCTGAGAACTTCTATAGTTGGCCTAAGAACCTTATTTTAAATCTGAATACTTATGTAGTTGGCCTAAAAACCCTATTTTAAGTTTGAGGACTTTTGTAGTTGGCCTGAAAGCCCCATTTTAAGTCTGAGAACTTTTTTAGATGGCCTAAAAAAACCCTATTTTAAGTTTGAATACCTTTGTAATTGGTCTAAAAATCATATTTTAAGCTTGGATGCCTCTTTAATTGGTCTGAACATCCTATTTTAAGTCAAAAAACTTATGTAATTGGTTTGAAAACCCTGTTCTAACTCTGAAAACTTCTGTAATTTGTTTGAAAATTGTAACACCCATAGCCCAATCTCGGAGGACTAGACAACGAATGCCACATTTAATGCCGAAGCACCGTCTTATCTTACTTAATAATCCAAATCGTATATTAGAAGTGACGAAACTTTCATAAGGAGACAAGTAAGAAATTTTTAAAATAAAAGTTTTAGGAAATTCTCATACAAAATTGGCAAGAGTTTCCCCTAAAATCAACTTGCCACACAAAGAAAACATATGCACTTCCAATATTTATTCCTCCAAACCCCAAACTCCAAATCAATATTACAAGTCACACAACACTTCTAAATAATCACATCAACCAACTTAGATTCTATCATAACATGACATCATCAATTCAAGAAGTAATTGCTAATGATCATTCACTTAAAATTCACATGAAGATAAGACATTTCAATTAATCTCAAATCTCATTAA
>CANUEP010006586.1:7500-14363 GCA_947857235.1 Jatropha podagrica
TCCATCGAGTCAAGTAATTCGCTATCGGAAATTTTTCCGCCGCCTATCTCATGCCATGCTTCTTCTTTCTCCGAATCGGTTCCTAGTGTCAGTCAATCAAGATTCGCCATCAAGAGAGGGAAGAGCCTTTACTTTAGGTTAGGCCGGTCTCGTCATTCACGAAATTCCCCCGTCCATCGATCAATCATGCGAGTACGCATCCAGTCAGCACATAGCGAACGAAAAAAGCGTTCATCCTGGACACTTCGTGCCTCAATCAAAATGTCTATTAATTGATCCCTATTCATTCGGGATCAGTCTCCACGGCGTTTTCACGCCCCTCTACTGAGAGGTGCACCATGTTGATAGGAATCGGCAAAGACTTTCTTGTACACGTCCTCGAGGGCAGCATTCATGGCAATCATCACGACTTTCTCCCGAGGGCATGGTATGGCTTTGTTCTTGGTGTTGTTTAATAGATGTCGAGTGCCGCTTTTCCCCGTCCGAGAATCTCCATCTGCTCTAAGTGGGCGAGCTAGAATCCTTATGTCAAGTTGGTTGTTCAAAAGACTTTCTCTTTACCCTTTGCATCTTCATCTTTTCGAAAGCCCAGACCCTGGATCTTCATTAGTCCTATTTCAGGTGCAAAGCCTCTTCAATAAAGACCTCTTTCTCTCTTTTTCCCCCATTTCTCATTTTGTTGATTGAAAGAGGATAAGCGCTATCCATTGAGTAAAGGGAGGATTTTCTACAGTGATTCGGGCGGTTGGTGGCCCCTTCGAGAGTTGCGGGTCCTTGCCGCTGCATGAGTGGTAGCTCATGCTCTTTACTTCTCCGACACGAGTCCTAGTCGTTGCGCTGCGGTCCGTTTTCCGGCTTCGCTTGCGCGATTTGCACTTCTGATTGGTTTCATCCATCTCCGACCCTAATGAATCGAGTATGAAGGGGTCAGCCAGTCAATCAGTTCGGGTTTTCGGTCGGCTCCCGTTCGCCTGTCCCCCTCATAGTCCATTAGTGGGTAGGGTGGTAAACTTAGAGGGCGCCCGCCTCCTCTTCAGACGTGTCCTCGACAACCTGGCGGTTGTTCGGTCTCCGCTTTTGGGGGCGGGAGTGCTTGGTCGCTGGGGTTTCCTTTTCCTCAACCAATTCGGTTGTGTCAGCCCGGTCTAACATTTTGTTATGAGCTGGCTGAACAAAGATGGATTGAAGGTAAGATAGATTTGAGTTTAACTGGCATAGGACCTTCGATCGACCATAGGGCGTATTCTAAGAATTTGAAGCGTAACGTAAAAAGCTCCTTCTCATGTTGCATTTCTTTGGTTTGGAAGTTCCAGTATGTTGTCTGTGGATTTATAACAAAGGAAAGCTCCCTTATGCCATTTGATTAATTCAAGTTCAGTGCTGCTCGCCACTCCCCGAGGCCAAGGACGGGGTCGAACCGTCATTCCAGGATTTGCAGTCCAATACATTTCCATTATGTTACCTAGCCAAACCCGCCACCGCATATGTAGAAAAAGAGGGGGAAGAACAATCGTTTAACTTTGATGAGGTGGCGGGCGGAGCGCTTTATTCGGGCGGAACCCGGTTCGAGAACCTTCTCTCATAGATTCCCTTCACCAAGTCATCGCCAGCAATCAGCTCTTGTCTTTTGGTGTCAAAGGGCGAGTTCCTTTCTTGTCTTACCCAAAAACTTTTTTTATTCTCATTGGAGAAAAACTCTCTCGCGGCAAGGTTTTAGACTAAGGGCCAGCTGCTTTCTTTATCTCGCTTGCCCTTAGTCCGTCTAGCGCCTTTCGGTTGGGGTCCGCCCCGGGGGCCGCTTGGGTTCTATTTTATAGTCTCGAAGGCAGTCAACGTGTCAGCCATTCTTCTCCCATTAGACTTGTAAATCCTTTGCTCTTTTTCTTTCTCTCTTCCAGTTCTCTCCCTCTACTTTATTTTTTTTTGACAGGGGCGGAGAATACCACTCTATCAATAACAAGAAAAAAGTAGCAATTCAGTTTCAAATGGTTTGAGCTTGGAAGCAACCTGCTATCTATCGATAGGCGAGAACAGACTGCTATTGGCTGCTTCGCCTATCGATTCTATTATGGCCGGCTTGGAGACATCAGAGGAAGACCCTCATCTCTATCCGGGTACGATCATAGCTTCATTCATTCGTTGAACCTTGGGGATAACCATTAGCATTGAGGTCAATCACCACACCACCTCTATCATACATACGACATTACATGACGCGAGAGCGCATGGTCAACACACACCTAAAGCGCCTTCGTTCCGCTTGCAGCCAATACAACCACAACCTAACTTGCACGAGATTCAACAACAGAAACTACTGGTAGTCCCGAGGGGACGGCATCCTCCTATAATAGTTAGCAGTACTGAACAAGCGAGTCATCGGTCCGGGGAAAGAAAAGGACCGCCTTTGAAAAAAAAAGGAACTCGCTAAACTCGCTAGGCCTTCGGAACAAAGGTGATTCTGTTCATGCTTCAGACGATCTGGCTAATTATATATACAATTATATAATATACTTTTCTTCTATTAGAAAGGCGAACCTATAGGCCTGTTTTAGCGCGTTTTCAAAGTAACCTAACCTACTTTTGAAAACGCTACTAAGGACCGGGTGAAGAATGAAAAACGTCCGCTAACGCCCACAGGATAAGATCTTTTTTAGATCAGCAACGAATGTCTTCTATCTATGAAGACAGATTTCTCCCCGGGTTCAGACCCTGAATGCCATACCTTGCTGAAGGCGATTCACGAGAGAATCGCGCATAGTTCCATTTGACCGAGATGTGAATGCCCGTGATCTGCTCGGTATAGTGATGGATTTCATTATTAACATCCAATCCCATGCTAATAAGAAAAACGAGCGATTGCTAGTCAGCTTTCATTTTTTTTCAATATAATGGTAGGGGCTGAGGCTCTGAAGGCTTTCCAACTTGCTTCAATTAGGGAATAGGGCAGATGGATCAATCACGCGGTTCTGCAGCGTCCTCCAGCTTGCTGTCCGCTCCCCTCCACTTTCTTTGCTGGACGGGAAGATGCGAATCGCGAAGGCCTTCCCACCACGCGAAGTTCAAACCTCGCCGGAGAGAGAGAAGCGAATTGAAAACCGGCCTCAAATCCCTTGGCAATCGAAGGTGAAAGCGGGAAAAAGACGACGAAACCCTTTTTTCTTTCTTTGTCAGCCGACTTGAAAGGTGCTCTCAGTGTACCGCCATACGCACCCAGACATTAGACCAATTGTGGCTGGCCCCACAGTTTCCAGAATGCCGTTGTCATAATGTTGATCCGGCTTCTGCGACTACGGCATCCGCGTAGCTCCGAATACGCGCATTGGAGCTCTTCGCTCGATGTCCCGGGTCGCTCTGTTGTAAACCGCTGTTTCGTCGGGCGGTGGCTTATTTCTAACACCCCCCTTACTAGATCAAACCAAATAAAGCTCCATTGAATGAATCCACTTCTCCCTCCCGAACAAGGATCAATGGTTCGGGGAAAAGCCTATCTCAGTGATGTTCAAAAACGGGAAAAAGCGTAGTTCGAAAACTCGCGTTAGCTCGTTTTGGACCACCTTCTACTTTTGAACCAGTCCTCGACCCCGAGCGTAGCGACCCAAAGAAAGGTGCATTGGCAGCTCGTAGTCGCGGCAAACGCACTAGACGAGCAAAGAAAGAAAGATAGCCATGGAACGGAGCTACAACGTGCATGCTTTCGTTGATAGGCTTCACTCATTAATGAAGGAAACTGCGCTCTTCAAACCTCGAATCCCATTAAAGAAACCTGCTCCTTCTTTTACCTTACAATCTCTATCTCTATCACTAGATAGAACAAGGGACTGAGTCCTAGAATGCTGTCTTCCTTGCTGGCTGGGGTTTAGGTTTAGGCTTTATCACCTTCTCTATCTCCTGGGGACTCTCTTGCACGAGTGATTAGTTGCTTACTACAGTACAGCGCGGGCAGGAAGGTTAGCTGCTTACTACTGGTTGGAACGTAGGCAGGAGACAAGACAAGTAGCCAAGGGATAGCTTCTAATCTCACTACTCCTAGCAAAAGGCTTTTAGGGTTGGCCTACTACTACTCCTAGAACGAGGGGATTACTTAAAATAGCACCAGGCAGGGTCACTCTTTCACCAGGGAAAGCTCTAGAACCAACACCAGTGATTAGATAGCGCGCTTCCTCTAGCTGGTTTAGAACCTTCCCATACTGATAGCTTAAAAGAACCTTCCGAACCTTTGAACTTCTGTACCTTCAACTGACTTTTCTTTCTTCCCGCTACCCTTTCTCTTCCAATCTCAACTTCTAACCTTTGAAACCTTGCTCTAGCTCAAGGGAATTTTTTCTACAAGACAGGGCACCAGGGATTATAGGGTTATAGGCCAAGCTGGAGACAAGGTATACCGGTTTCTCCTACAACAAGGCAGGTTACTATCCTCTTCCTCCCCGTGGAATTTGATAAGCTCCTTTAGGCCCGGCTAGCCTGTAGAGTCTTAGGGGTTTCCCACTTTCCCTGACGCAAGGCCGGGGTCGTTACGAATAGGAAAAATATACACCAAACCTTTGAAGGATGAGGTTCCAGTTCGCTATTCCTATTATTTATATTATAGGCTTCCAGTCTTCTCAGAAGTCCGCTCTTCTATCTTCGCAGAATTCACCTGGGTCTCTTACTCACCTTCGCGTCTAGGGCATGATGTCTTTTAAGATAATTCAATTGGTCAATCGTCTTGTTATTCTCAATCAATTCTTCCAGGCTTCTCTACGGGATTGAAAGAAGGAGCTTTCACCCAAATGAGTTATAGCTCCTCCGAACCGTGTCATTCTCGAAGTATGGCACAACACTCTGTCAAAAACACGAGGCGGGAGTGGCGTCGAAGCATGAATTGACTTAGCGACGTGAACCTTGGGTGAGGTGCACTAGCGAGCGACTTCCTTCCCCAATAATGCCGCTATCATGCGCGAAGCGAAGCTTGATAGGAGCAGAATAGAGCAAACTCGACGTCACAAAACCAGGGATAGATCGCTCAAGGGAGCAACTCGAGATAGATGCAAGATTCTTTCTCCTGCCCTTCACTTAGAAAAAGAAAAGTCCATTTTTCAGCACGCACTAATCCCTACGTTTTGTCGGTTGAATAGCCTTCTTGTGTGACCTTCAAAGCCTGATTAATGCGCCTTAAAGCACTTTTGTGCTTCGCGTCGAGCCTTGTTGAGTTTTGCTATTATAAGGGGATGATGTATGGTACCACTCAATGCCAGCCCAAAGAAAGCGGGCTTTAGCGCTTGCTCGCCAAAGGAATGAACCAACCCAGCTGTAACGTCAACTACAGCAATGGAGGCACGGTAAGCCAATTCTCCCGACATTGGGTCAAGATACGAAACTTAAAAGACTTGTCTCTGGTTTTATACCCTCCGACCTTATTCGGAATTTAGCTCTGACTTTCCTTGCCCATCCCTTTTCGAATGATTCAGTGTAATTGATTTTCACACTCTCTCTAGACCCAACCACGGCCCTCTGTTCAAGTACCTCTTCTTTCTACTCGAGCCTCGGCAGAGCTTTTTTTTTCTCATTCGTATTCTAACGAATTATAAAGGACTCTTTCATATTGCACCGGTGGTGAAAATGTCCGGTGCTGGAAAAGATTGTACTCTTCCCTACCGAGAAAACAGACATTCTTCAACGGATTTTCCTTTTTTCAACTAGTAGATCACCATTTCTTAAGGGTTTCGTACTACTACTCAAGTGATACGTGAATTGCTCAGGAGAAGTGTAGCTAACCGGAAGGAAATCGTGAGACAGTTCGGTTCTCTAGACCCATCTGCCGCCCTGGAGAAGGGGCGCGGTGTTGAAATTGTTGAACCGGAAATGAGTTGGAAAGGAGTGGAACGAAAGCAGACAAGTGAAGGACCAAAAGAGACAGGCTTATGACTAAACACTACCCGGAACGAAACCCAATCGATTCGAGTCGGTCAGTCGAACAAAGAAAGACTATAGTTCGCGATCAAGTCGTTCGCTTCTATAGCGGTTCGGAAAAAATCTGTAAAGTTGTTCAATTGATTCATCAAGGATAGAAGGGAGCAGGGATAGTTGTAGGGGCATCTTGAATGGGATGGCTTTTCTGGATGCCCCAGAAATGAGGCCTCCAACTCTATGTTATAGCCTTCATGCCCTCGATCCGACGGTCCTCATTCTCCCACCTGGCAAGCTGCTACTGTGAACAACAAAGTAAAGGGTGCTTTCAGAAACCGTCTAGGTTCTTCCTAGGAAGATTCTTTCTTTCTGTCCTATTGAGAGGATGATCCCTGGCCATCGTCTGTGGGGTTAGATTTCGTCAAAGCAGTAGCATGGGAAGAGGTCTCCTAAATCCTCCGTCTCGTGGGACGGGCGCCCTTCATCTTAAAAGATACCATGGGATATAAGCGAAGTCACTCGCACTTATTGAATATCACGTCAAAAGAATAACGTATAATATAGGTGATTGCTGTGTGGTCTTAGATCAGAAAGGTGACCACATCTAGTTCCGAGGTTGCCCTAACCTAACTTGATGACACGCTTATAGAGTTTTCGGGCGCTGCGTAAAGCGTCTTTCTTTTCTTGCTCGGTGATCAGTCAATTCAGTCATTCTGGATCCCTGACTCGTCTTATTCTGGGA
The DNA here is from genome assembly GCA_947857235.1 of Jatropha podagrica. NCBI lineage: Eukaryota > Viridiplantae > Streptophyta > Magnoliopsida > Malpighiales > Euphorbiaceae > Jatropha > Jatropha podagrica. The sequence goes on from CANUEP010006586.1 coordinate 14,129, forward strand.
AAAACCAGTGAGACATCAAAGTTCGGGAGTCTCAAGTCAAGTATGGCAGGATAAAGCTAATCAATGATCTAAGGTGTAAGGTGACATATACTCAAGGCAAGCAGTACCGCGAGGAAGTAGCTCCCATGAGAGAGGTCTCCAGTGCTCACAAGGCTTTTCCTTCCCATCTTGGAGTAGGGAATCGAGGCCGTTAAGGTGAAGGTAGTCTTTCCTGTCTGCTTTCTTGTGAACGCCT
>CANUEP010006598.1:0-17193 GCA_947857235.1 Jatropha podagrica
ATGTCTAAAGAGATCTATTAGCAATTTAGAGTCCGAAAATTATTATAGTCTCTTTTAGAGATATATATATAGATATATATATATATATATATATATATATATATATATATATATATATATATATATGTGACCATATTGATGAAATATACACAACAATATTTTTTATATATTAAATTACAATTCTAAACCTTCAAAACTTTTGAACTCCAAAAACTAGTACGATTCCTAGCTTCTAGAGAAAATTTATAGTGTTCTTGCTGTCCAATTTTAATGAGGACAAAAAGAGGAAGAAAAACAAGGATTCAAAAATAATTCCTAAAAGTCAAACCACGAAAAGTTCCAAATTGTGAAAGTAACTTTTGAATCCTAAAACCGAGGAAAGGCAAATATAATCTGACTAGTGCCATCATTTGATTGGAAACTAAACTTGCGTAATTAGTTGAGACCATGATCCTAAGATCTGTTGATATTAAATTTTTGAATGAGATAGTTCATTTGTATAGTTGGCAATTTGTAGAGGCATGAGATATGCTTGCAAGAGCGACCATTAGTCAGTGGGAATTTCTTTTCCTTTTGTTTTAACAGTTTAATTTATTTATTTATTTATTTTTTGTATTCGTAGGATATTTGTGCTACAGATTTAAAGTAATGCCTCCTCAAGAATCCCGCACCCAGCGGTTAAAGGTAAATTATCAAATTTTATCTGGCATACTTGAATGCTAAATTCTGCGTCATTTTCATCTACAATGTGCCGATCCCTGTTTTTCCTTTCCTTTTTCTTCATCAGGTCTGTATAGATGCTGAGCATGCAAAATGTAGCATCTGTTTAAACGTATGGCATGATGTTGTTAGTGTCACTCCTTGCCTCCATAACTTCTGGTATGTGACTTATTTGCTTTTGTTTTTCTTTCCTAGTAATAACATTTTTGTTTCAGACTTTCAGTATTGTTGATTGCAATCTGGTGTTCTATGTAATGCAGTAATGGATGCTTCTCAGAGTGGCTAAGGAGGTCACAGAAGAAACGTTCAGCTGTGCTTTGTCCTCAGTGTAGAGCAGCTATAAAATTTGTCAGTAGGAATCACTTTCTGCATAGTATTGAGGAGGTGATACCATACATTTCATTTAGTTTTTTGGCAAGTGCTCATCATTTTGATTTTTTGGCAAGGCATTATACATACGCCTGTATGAGCTGGACTGCCTGTTAAGCTTTTGTATGTGGATTGAGGATCAATGTTAAGTACCTATTGGGATGCATATGTATCATTATGACACAGGGAAAGAATTTAGGGCAAATTAACTTTCAACAATTAGGGCTAGAATAGGTTGATTGTGGTTGGAACAAGATTGGTTTTAAAGAAAACCTTAGAATTAAAATTTCTGAATTGAAAGACAATATTGTAGGAATGGCTAATTTGATAATTTTGTCCTATTTATACTAGTTAGGACAAATCCTATGTTAAGAATACAGGTGTCATAGGACGTTTTACAGGAAAATCTATTCGATTCTTCTTGAGACCTATTTTTGCTAATTAGTTCAAGCTCTTCGAAAGGAACTTGAAAACCTTAGATCTCTTTAGAGAAAACTTCAATCTCGTGTTTGAGAATATTCTAACTTATTATTAATAGCAATAATACCTTTTTAAATATAGGTTACAATGACAAACTAGGAAATTATAAAAGTAGGAAGTTTAGTCTATTTAGGATTAGACTAACTAGAATCTAGGATCCTATACTAATTAGGAACCTATGTTTTAAAATGAATCCTATTTCAACTAATAATCTAACTAATTCTAAGGATCATGTACTAATTAGAAATCCATGATAATTTTACTTATTAATATCTCAATAATTCCTAGACGTCCATGACATTACTCCCTTCTAGGAAGACAAGCTTGTCCTCAAGCTGGTTTTGTCTCATGTTCTTAAATGGATGAGTTTTGTTCACTATCAAAGTCCAACAAAAGCAGCCTCTTACACTGGTGCCCTGGAACGAACAAACAAATCATCACAATTGTAACATAATCATTTGGCTCGTCTTTCCTCCATTTCTGCCTTTGTTAATTTTTTAATAAAGGGAGAGGAGGCACTGCAGGAGCGTGTAGGAATTACAGTGCTCTGGGATTCATTTGGTTTGTGAACAGAGTAGTCGAACCTAGTGGTGGAAGAAGAGGTGTTATCATGGAGGTGTGACACTGCAGACAACTATGGCTTCTTCTCAAAACCCCTTGCTAGGTTCATAGCAGTCACTAAATTGGGTGGATTCTCCATCTCAACATCCAACCTTATACTTTCGTATAACCTAGCAGTGAAAAAAATCCACTTGTTGGTCAACTTGTACTACAGTGGCATGATCTAACAATGCTTGGAAGTGTCGTTGGTACTCCTCAACTGTCCCTTCTTGTGTCAAGTTGACTAACTTCCCTAAGGGATTGCCTCTTAATGGCGGTTCAAACCATAGATTGCAGTAATCTTTGAATAGTTCCCATGTCAACCTTGGCTCCTCCGCTAACCTGTAAAACCATAATTGTGCCTTACCTAACATATGGAAAGCTGCTAATTTAACCTTATCATATTCTTGTGTTTTCTGATTAAGGAAAAACTGCTCCCACCGACATAACTAGCTCAACGGACTTGCTGTCCCGTCAAATGTTAGAAAGTCCATTTTAGCATAACGCGGCACCACTCCCCCTCCTGTCCGAACTTTGTAGTGGTCTCATACACTGCCAACAGAATTAGAATTGCTGGTGCCCGTTTCACCATCTGCATCCTTGTTTTTATTCTTTGCAATATGAAGGAATTCTTGCAGTTGTCTCAACAGTTGCTGTAATTGGTTCTCGATTTGTGTTATTCTTGCTACCATTTGTGATTCTGATTGAGCAATTCTGATGTCATTCTGTGCTTGTGCCTCCCTTAAAACAGCCTTCAGCTTGTCCTTCGTGTTTGTTGGTTCACCGATGATGTTTGGATTTCATACCAAACTGTTAAGATTATGAATGTAGGATCAAGTTACAGGGCATTTTACAGGAAAATCTATTTGATTCTTCTTTAGATCTATTTTTGCTAATTAATTCAAGCTCTTCGTAGGGAACTTGAAAACCTTGGATCTCGTTAGAGAGAGCCCCAATCTCGTGTTTGGAATATTCTAACTTATTAGTAATAGCAATAACATCTCTTTAAACAGAGGTTACAGTGACGAACTAGGAAATTATAAAAATAGTAAGTTTATTCTATTTAGGATTAGACTGACTAGAATCTAGGATCTTATATTAATTAGGAACCTATGTTTTAAAATGAATCCTATTTAAACTAATAATCTAACTAATTCTAAGGATCCTATACTAATTAGGAATCCATGATAATTTTACTAATTAATATTTCAATAATACCTATACGTTCGTAATTTCCTAATCCTAGATTAAAATGTAATCCTAATGAGCCAATACTTCTAGATTGAAAACAAATCCTAAATAAAGAAGGAAAACTGAATTCTATTCCTAATTAATTAATAATTTCTTATTTAATTAGGAATCCTAGATAAATAAGGAAACCATAAAAAATTCCTAAATGCTCTTGTATCATTCTCCTCGGGTCTGCAAAAAACTCAGCTCTTATGAGTAAGCCTTGACATATTCTTCATATGTGTTTGGATCAATTCGTTTAAGCATTTCTTCAAAAATCCATGTGCTTTTAGCTACTGGTTTACCGAACCACTTTACCAATAATCTTCTGTACGGGTTGTCTTGCCTAGATTGAACTTCCTTGACGTTTAACACGTCTTCAATAGTATCAGCTTTTGCAACTTGCAGTTGCTATATTTGATCTTTGATAGAAGATGGAGCGCCATCAAAACCATGAAATGGATACAAGTCTGAACTATTGAAGACAAGACTAATTTGTAACTCAGGTGGCAGCTCAATTAAGTAGGCATTTGAGCTGATTTTCGTTAATACTTTACATGCTCAAAACTTCCTAGATTTCAACTTATGATAAATACCTTTAGGAAATTGTTCTCGCCGCAAATGCACAAGCGCTAGATCACCTTCAAATTCTTGATTATGACGATGTTGATCTGCAGCAAAAGAATATGCTGCATTACTGTCTTTTAGGGCAGCCTTTACCTCTTCATGAATCTTTTGAATATGATTAGGAAAAATTTCTCCTCCATTTATTCTAGCTCCTTGTGGCAAAGACACCAAGTCAAGCACATGTTGAGGTTTCAGCCCATAAGCAGCCTCAAAAGGTGTTTTCTTTATGCATTGATTGGTAGAAGTATTGTAGGCAAATTCAGCTTGAGGTATGACTAGATCCCATGTCTTTGTGTTACTCCAAACAAGACATCTTAAAAGATTTCCCGAAGTATGATTAATAACTTCCGTTTAACCATCAGTTTGGGGATGGTATATACTTGAATACTTCCATTCTGTCCCAAACTTCCTCCACAAGGTCCTCTGAAAGTGCCTTGTTGAGTTGAGGCAGGTTTGGGAAAGCTTTTTTATTGATTGTATATTGTGTGTTCAATGACATTATACACGTCCTATTTATATACAAAACATTTAGTTCTAAATAGGAAGAAATTCAATAATCACACAAGTCAACACTCCCCCTCAAGCCAGCACATAAATATTTTACATGCCTAACTTGCAAATCAAATTTTGAAATTGTTTGTTGTTAAGCCCTTTTGTAAGAGCATTTGCTAGTTAATTATCCGAGGTCACATGAGTAAGCTTTAAAATACCTTGGATAGATCACATAAGTAAGCTTCAAAACACATTGCCTAACTTTTTCTTTTATGAAATGTTGATCAATCTCTGTGTGCTTTGTTCGATCACGTTGAATTGGATTTTGAGCAATGTTGATGGCGGCTTTGTTATCACAAAACAACGTTGAATCCTCTCCCTTTGACGTTCACAATTCTTTCATTATTTTTCTTAGCCATAATAGTTCGCAAACCCCTTGAGCCATAGCTCTATATTTTGTTTCTGCACTCAAACGTGCTATTATAGTATGCTTTTTACTTCTGCAAGTAACTAGGTTTCCTCCAACAAAGATACAATACCCAGTGGTTGATCTCCTGTATCTGGAGATCTACCCCAATCAGCATCAGTAAAGGCTTCAGTTTCCAGGTGGCCATGCTTAGAGAAAGTAGATTTCTTCCAGCCGTAGACTTTAGATATCTTAAAATGCGAAATACAACTTCAAGATGAGAACTACGAGGATCATGCACTTATTGACTGACTAGACTTACAACATATGCTATGTCAGGTCTAGTATATGAGAGATAAATCAATTTTTCAACCAATCTCTGATATTGACCCAAGTCAATTGGTTCTCCCATTCCTGCTTGCAGTTTGTGATTAACTTCAATGGAAGAGTTAGTTGGTTTACAACCCACGTGCTAGTTTCTTTCAAAAGATCCAGGATATATTTCCTTTGAGAGAGAAAGATCCTTTTATTTGATCTAGCAACTTCTATACTAGGAAGTATCTTAAACTTCTTAAGTCTTTAATCTCAAAATCCTGAGCCAACAATTTCTTTAAGTGAGTGATTTTGTCATCATCTCTAGTCACAACCATATCATTAACATAGACAGTTAATAAAGTGCTCTTACCATTACGGTGTTTGATGAACAAGGTGTGATCAGTATTACTTTGAGAATAGTCAAAGGAAATCATGGCCTTATTGAATCTATCAAACCATGCTTTAGGTCACTGCTTTAGCCCATACAATGCTTTCTTCATTTTGCGAATCTTACCTTTGGTTTTCTCATCATCGAAGCCTGGAGGAATATCCATTTACATGTCTTCTTCTAGATCATCATGCAAATAAGCATTTTTTACATCAAATTGATGTAGGCTTCAATCTAGGTTGGTTGCATAGGACAACAAAATTCTAATACTGTTCATCTTTGCAACTGGAGCAAAGGTCTATTGATAATCCACACCGTAAGTTTGAGTAAATCCCTTTGTTACCAATCTAGCTTTGTACCTTTCAATTGTGCCATCTGCCTTGTGTTTTACTATAAACACCCATTTGCACCCCATTGGTTTCTCCCCTAATGAAGGCGTAACAAGTTCTCAATTTTCATTTTTGGCCAAAGCTTTCATCTCCTCCACCATTGCTGCTTTCCATTTTGGATCTTGATATTCTTCCTACCAATTCTATGGAATAGAAATAGAAGAAGCAAACAACGCAAAGGCTCTGTAGAAGGAGATAAAGATTCATAAGAAACAAGTTGGGATATAGAATGTTTGGTACAAGTTCAAACCTTTTTTGAGAGCAATGGAAAGATCAATATCATCAACAACAGGGTTAGAGTTAGGAATATTAATAGAAGGAATTGCATCAGAATTAGAATAAGGAGTTATAGAAGACTTGTTAGATGGATTTCAGGAGCTAATTGCAGAGACGACAGTTGACTAGGTGTATCATTCATGATGGGTTTAACCTTCTCTATTTGACTGTACCTCTTTAAATTTGACCTTCAAGTCTACCTTTTTTTGGTTCATGTTCATTACTAGTATTTAGATTCACAAATTATTCACGAACAAATAAAGACATAGGAGCTAAAGGAGCTTCCTCTTCTATCCTAATCTCCTCCTGAAGAGGAGCTGGGGAAAAATACGGTTCAAACTCTCTAAAAGTCACATCCATACTCACGAAGTATTTTCAGGTTGGAGGATGATAACACTTATAGCCCTTTTGAGTGGCAAAATAACCAACAAATACACATTTCAAAGCCTAGGTTTTAACTTGCCTCCATGCTTATGATGAACAAAACTAATACAACCAAATACTTTTGGAGGAACAATATATGAGGTATTGTCCTGTAAAGTTGCTACAAGGCTTCTAAAATTGAGTGTTTGAAGGAGCATTCTATTAATGAGATATGCCGCAGAAAGCACTACATCTCTGTAATAAGTCGTGGGAACATTCATGGTGAATAAAAGAGGTAGCTACCCATTCATGGTGAATAAAAGAGATAGCTACCTCTAGTAGATGTCTATTTTTTCTTTCAGACACCCCATTTTGAGTACTAGTGTTCAGACAACTAGTTTGATGTATAATTCCATTTGAGTCTAAATATGCCTAAAACATATTATAATATATTTTGTTCCACTATCCGTTCTCAAAATTTTAACCTTTGCATTAAAATGTGTTCTATTCATGTTATGAAGAGATTTAAAGCAAGATGTTAAGGATTAGATGTAAATAAGAGTTCTACTAGAAGTTAAGAGTCCTAATAGGTGTATGAGTCCTAATAGGTGTATAATATCTTGTATATAAATATGTTACCCTATTTGATGAAATACATGAACAATATTATATTTTCCATACTAAATTATACGGTATCAGAGCCTTTGGCTCATTGATTCTCTGCTGTTTCGCTATAAAGCAACTAGGTTAGGAGCTGTTTTGTGTGATTTGCGGCTGTCTCTCTAGGTCAGTCACCTAGACCTCTTTTTTTTTTTTTTTCTCACCACCACCCAAGGGAGGAAGAGCAACCTCTGATCGACACTTCCCCAAAATCCAGTGACCACGCACCGGCGAGTGAGCCTCACGTGCCGTCAGAAGATTTTGACGTTGTCCCACGCACCGGCGAGTGGAGGCGCTTGCAGTGGTTTTCGGCGATCGGCCTTCCAATTTCAGGGTTGATTTGACGTCAGTAATAGTTTTCGGTGGTTAGTTTTTCGATCCGGCAACATTCTGATAGGCGTTCTGTTTGTTTTTGCTACTGCTGTTTGCGGCTTCGATTCTGCTGGGTTTGTGTTATTATTTAATGCCTCAATTTCTGTTGGAGTGTTTAGTTTTTATTCATAATGGATATTGAACCCCAAGATACAAAAGCCATTATTATTGAATGGATTCCAACAATGAATAAAATCACAGAGCATAAACTGAAAGGGACTAATTATTTAGATTAGAGTAAGACAATTAGAATCTATTTGCAGAGTGTTGAGAAGGATGATCATCTAACTGATGATCCACCAACTGGTGACACTAGGCAAACTTGGCCAAGGGAAGTTGCTAAGCTATTTCTACAGATTAGAAATTCTATTGACAGTGAAGTAATTTGTTTAATTAATCACTGTGAGTTTGTTAAGGAGTTGATGGAATATCTTGAATTTTTGTGCTTAGGACAAGGCAATTTGTCTCGTATGTATGAAGTTTGTAAAGGATTTTATCAGGCTAACCAACAAGATAAGCCCCTTATAGCTTATTTCATGGAGTTTAAGAAGATTTATGAGGAGCTTAATGTTTTATTGCCTTTTAGCGCTGGCATTAAGGTTTAACGGACTCAACGGGAATAGATGGCTGTGATGAGTTTTCTTGTAGGTCTTGCACCAGTTTTTGACCCTGCCAAATCCCAGGTTCTTTCAGGCAATGACATTACCCCCTTCAGGAGACTTTCACAAGAGTACTGCGTACAGAAGGATTTCATACACCTTCCTCTTTTGAAAACAGTGCCCTTATGAGTCATAGTCAGGTAGCTAGATAGCCAGGAACCAGAGGAAGAGGAGGAAATAACCGTAGTAATGGAGCAACCAATCGGGAAAAAAGCATTATTATTTGCCATTATTGCCATGAGCCTGGTCACACTAAAAGATATTGCAAGAAATTGATAAATAAGCCACCAAGGGCAAGTATCGTCACTCTAGATTTTGCAATTGCTTCTTTTGCCAACACTGTAACAATTTCTACTGCGGAGTATGTTGAGCTCTCTAGATACTGTTCCTCTAAGTCTGTTGATTCCTCAATTGCTGTCGCTGTCAATTTAAGTACTCCTAATACATGTCTCATGCCTACCTCATCAGAGTGGGTTATTGAACTACATAATTGCAGATGAACTACATTATTTTGTCCACCGTAAGGCACAATTCTTTTCCCTTTTTCGTATATTTTAGTATCAGTTGCACCCCCATTATTTTTATTTGCTGCATTAGTCCCTTTCCAATTTAATTGGCCTGTTTGATGCCCATGTATGAGTAGTATTGTTTAGGTGTAAATGGTAGCTTAGATATTTTGGAAATAGCCTACATCTATAAATAAGAGTGAGTTGTATCTCATTTGTTAAGTAAGAAGCAATAAAAGCTCTCTCATTACACAAAATCAACATAGTTTTTTATGAAAATCAGCTACTTCAATCCTCACTCCTCCACAATTCAAATCAAGAGCATGCAGTAATCGCTCTTCCAGTCCACCTCGTGCCGCTTGATTAATGGGTCCAGTTTCATGCAAAGGGTTCACGTTCTCGACTTCTTCAGTCTCAAGATCTTCTTGAATCTCGAGTCGTTTGGTTGCCTTCCGGAATCTCCATTCGGGCTTCCACATGTTCCTGATGCTGTAAGGCTTGTGCAGCTTGGGTCAAACCCTCAATCATTTGCCGTATCTCAACCAATTCTGTTTGTTGGGGCTGATTGTCTCACCTCAACCTCTACCAACCATGGTTTAGAGCAGAACAGAAGAAAAAGTCCTGCAGCAGTTTAGGATCTTTTTGCACTTTGATACCACTTGACGCAGGGGAAGAATTTAGGGCAAATTAACTCTCAACAATTAGGGATAGGATAGGTTGATTGTGGTTGGAACAAGATTGGTTTTACAGAAAAGTCTTAGAATTAAAATTCTGAATTGAAAGAAAAAAAAATCATAGAATGCCTAATCTGATAATTTTTGTCCTATTTATACTAGTTAGAACAAATCCTAATCCTAGATTGAAAAATAATCCTAATTAGCTAATACTTCTAGATTGAAAAATCCTAAATAAAGAAGGAAAACTAAATTCTATTCCTACTTAATTAATAATTTCTTATTTAATTAGGAATCCTAGATAAATAAGGAAACCATAAAAAATTCCTAGATGGTCCGGCATCAAATTATTTTGTGATTCATATTATAAAATATCCTTTTATTTCTTTTTATTTCTCTCATTGGAGTATGTGTTCCACACATTCCATTTGGTTTCATTTCTGCCTTTGCTTTGTGAATGCTAACTTGATGATTTATTAACGTCAAAATTCTCTGTGCAACTTGCTTCTGTAATTTTAGATGATAGTAACAATTATTTGTTTGTCTATATTTGAACTAATTTTGCAAGGTTTCTACTCCCTTTGTTTAATCTTATCTTACCTTGTATTTTGTGGTACAGTTTTGTTTTACTGGAAATTTCTTTTTTTGCAATAAGATGCTGACTGTTTGTGTTAGGATATACTGCAAGCTGATCCTTCACTGAAACGGTCAGATGAAGAAATTGCCCTTTTAGATTCCTATGCATCAATAAAATCAAATGTTGTAAGTAACTTTACTGTCTTGTTTATGTTTCTTCTGAATCTTGAATTTATGCCAGCGAGTTCAGGAGCAAAGTAGGTTCATTAACACTAGCAGCTCCTTCCCCAACATTTTGCAAGTAGCCAAAGAAGTCACAAACTTTTGGTCCATTTTTGGCTTGTATCACTATAGAATCCTTTTCTTTCTTTCTTTCTTTTAATTTTATTTATTTTTTTAGCTGCATGTTTAAATATATGCATGCCTTCTCTATTTTGGTCTGAACTGTGTAGGAAAGATTTGGTTTGCTAGACAAAATGTTAGGAATAAGAAAAAATTGAGGCTTAGGTTTCCACTTGCACCCAATATTATCACCCTGATATCATGTGACAAGCTCCTTATTAGTTGAATATTATCTTGTATTAAAGATGTTGCTGAAGATCTAACTTGCAATAGTTTTTCGTTTAGCCTATCAATTGATGGAGTTGTTTTTGCATTGTGCTGTTGCTTTATTGTCATTCTTTTGATTTCTTCAGTTTCCAATTTTATGTTTTTACTTTGTATAGTAGCATAAGTGATGCCTTCCACTTCATTTTAGGTCTTTTGGAGAATGAAAGATCCAATACATGTGTGATTTTTGCTCGTGATGTATATTAGGTCATTCAAAGTGGTAAGCATATCAATCGTAAGAGGGACCATTCAGTATTGGAGGTTGAAAGTGGTGCTGCAGACTCCGTAGAGTTCCAATGCCCTCAGTGTGGTAAACATTACTAGCTTAATCATTTTATTTTTTTCAATACAATTTTATTCATTCAGGTTGTGTTTCTTTTTCGTTAGTAATCTAGGAAAGAGATTGCTATACCATCCCAATGTTGTTTGGCATTAGGGTGTTTAAATTCGATTATCAAAGGGGAAATGTTGCCACTAGGCTTGAGTCATCATTGCTGAGGATGACTAGAGGTTCCATTTTCATTCTCATAGAATTAGATTTGAATTGAAGAGAAAGAAAGAACATGAACAAACTTTCTCTGGCATTTGCATGTTTTATTCATAGCACATTTTGTCACTCCCTTTATTTATTCTCTGTGTCCATGTCCTTGTTAGGAATATTCCTAACTACATGAGTAAAATAGAGTAGACAGAGGTGTAGCTGATCTGAGAATAGAAAGTTAGAGCAGATTAGGAGAAGAAAAGAAGAGAATGATAGAAGAGAGAGAGAGAGAGAGAGAGAGAGAGAGAGAGAGAGTTTGGTTGTATTACTGAATTGGATACCTCCTGCCTCTAATGGGGCGTATACATATAGGAAAAAAAAGAATAAAGGACAATAGCTGTCACAGCAGCTGTGTCGAGTGCTATAGGAATATTCTAACTAACTATTTTTGTTTCTTAGCTACATTAATTCCTAAGTACATTTTTACCCGTTCTTTTATGTGTAACAATACCACCCTCCCCTTGATTGCATTTTTGTCCCCAAGAATGAAAAAACTCAAGAAATTGTTGCTTGATGAAGGAGCTATGTCCCCAAGTAGCATTTATAGTAGATAGGTTCACCCACTTAATCAATAGTTGTTGAACATAAGAGTCTCTTACTGAAATGTTGTGAGTGTTGAACACTTTTTCAGGTGTAATGACAAATTCCCCATCAATTGGCCTAGGCAGCTCTAGGGTGGGAGTAGCATTGTCCTCAATCTTTTTCTTGAGTAGAGAAACATGGAACACAAGGTGTATCATGTAATTAGGAGGTAACTTGAGCTTGTAAGCTAGCTTTCCAATCTTGTCTACTATTTGAAATGGCCCATAATACTTTGCTGTGAGTTTGACAGATCTTCTAAGAGCTAGAGGAGCTTGCCTATAGGGCTGAATTTTGAGGTAAACCTAGTCCCCTATTACCAATTCCCTATTTGGCATGTGTTTGTCAGCATACTGCTTCATTTTATTCTTAGAGGCAGCCAATTATTCTTAAGATAGTGAGTCATGGCTTTTCGAGCTTGAAGATAATCTTCTATTGATGCCATTGAAGTAGAAGCTGAAGGGATGGTTGGTAGAGTAGGGGTGTACCCATAAAGAGCCTGGAAGGGACTCATATTAATGGCATTGTGTTGAGTGGTATTATACCAATATTCAACTAGATTGAGCCACCTGCTTCATTGGTTTGACTTTTGAAAAGTCATACACCTCACATATGATTAATGCATCTGTTGAGCCTCTCAGTTTCACCATTTGAGGGTGGTATGCAGAGCTAAACTGTAGTTGTGACCCTAATAGTTTCATGAGTTCTTTCCAAACGCTGTCAATAAATATCTTGTCTCTATCAAAGACTATTGTCTCGGGCATGCCATGGAACTTAAATACATGGTCTAGAAATACATGAGCAACCTTTGAAGTATTGAATGGGTGAGCAAGAGGAATAAAATGGGCAGATTTAGTGGAGCTGTCGCTGACAACTAGGATAATGTTAAAACCTTGTGATTTGGGTAGTTTTTTATGAAATCCATAGAAATATGCTACTAGGCTTGAGTTGGGGGTTGGGAGAGGTTGAAGGAGACCATGATATGCAATGGACTCGGTCTTGCATTTTTTACACGCGTCGCACTGTAAGACCCATTCAATGACAGATTTTTGCGCACTTAGCCAATAAAATGATTGTTGTAGTCTAGCCAATGTGCCCTTGATCCCAGAATGCCTCTAATAGGGGATTCATGGCTAGTGATATCAATCTCAACTTGAGCTCTGTAGTAGCTCCAATGTATTTTTTCCCTTTATATCTCACTAATCCCCTTGATAAGGAAAAATTAGGCACTTCTTGAAGGTTTATGGTTAGAGTAGCAATAGGAGGGGCCGATACATTATCACCTTCATAGGAATTTAGAACTTCCTATAGCCATTTTGGGGTAATTGAGGTTACTAGGAAGCTGAAGTAGGAAGTTCCTTCTTCAAATCTCCTTACGAGAGCAACTATTCTGCTTTCAGTTTCTTTCTTGTATTGGATTATATAATCCAATCCCAACAATTTAGAGATTCCCTTCTGTTGGATGTTGTTGTGGAACCTCTGCTTTAACAGGTGTTTGATGCTTTCCTGATCAGTTCTAATTATGAAGGGTCCCAACTCTAGGTAGTGTCTCCATTGAGTTATAGCCAAGATTATAGCCATTAACTCTCTTTCATAAGCTGAGAGCTGTTGTGCCCTTACACTTAAAGGCTTTGATATGTAGGCTCGATGTAACACCTTAGGCGAATCCCACATCGGATAAGCACAATGTGTAAGTGAAATACATGAGAATGGGCAAGCCTTAGACTGGCAAGAGGCCTTTTGGGCTGTTGAGTTGGGTTTAGCCTAAGAACAAAACCATGCCAGCCTGAGTGGGTTCGATCCAAAGCAGACAATATCTTGCTAGGCCTGGAATGCCATAAACTTGGTATCAGAGTCAAGCCTTATCCCTCTGGTTGGTGGTGGGGCAAACCTCAACGAAGGCGCTAAGTTCCTAAGGGATGGTGAATGTAACATCCTAAGCGAATCCCACATCAGCTAAGCACAAGGTCTAAGTAAATATAAAAATGGACAAGCCTTAAACTAGCAAGAGGCCTTTTGGGCTATTGAGTTAGTTTTAGCCCAAAAACAAAACCCTACAGGCCTAAGTGAGTTCGGCTCAAAGCGGATAATATCTTGCTAGGCTTGGATGCCACATTAGAGGTCTGCTATGTTGAAGTAAAACTGCCTCCATTCAATGTTAATAGCATGACACTCAATAATGAAAGGTTAAGTGAAGTCAGGTGAAGTAACCAGGTGCTCGTGTCATGAGATGCTTGACTTGGTCAATGGCAGCTTGTGCAGTCGGGTTCCAGCTGAATTGATCTTTCTTGAGAAGGTCAGTAAGCGGTTTGCAGATAACCCCATACCATGCTATGAAATTTATATAGTATCAAGTGAGACCAAGAAACCCTCTAAGGCGTTACAAATTTTTGGGAAAGGCTAATTACTCATAGCTTGCACCTTACTAGGGTCAGTAGACACCCCTTGTGCAGAGGTAATGTGACCCAAGTAGCTGACTTGGGATTACCCAAACTCACATTTAGACTGTTTAGCTAACAACTGATTTGAGGAGAGTACTCGAAAGACAAGTTCTGGATGTTGCACATGGGCTTCAAGAGTGGGACTATAGATGAGAACATCATCGAAGAAAACTAACAAAAACTTTCTGAAGTAAGGCTGAAATAAGGAATTCATTAAGGCTTGGAAGGGAGTTTGTGCATTAGTTAGCCTAAAGGGCATGATAAGGAATTCATAATGCCCTGAATGAGTTCTAAATGTAGTTTCTAGGATGTCCTCTACCCTCATTCTAATTTGATGGTAGCCTGCCCTTAAGTCAATTTTTAGAATATGGTTGTCCCATGTAATTCATCTAATAATTCCTCTATAAAGGGGTATAGGGAATTTATTTTTCATAGCATGCTTGTTAAGTTCCCTATACTCCAAACAAAATCTCCAAGTCCCATATTTCGTTTTAACTAATAACACAGGAGAAGCAAAGGGGCAGGTGCTTGGTTGGATGAGGGAGCTATTAAGCATTTCAAATACAAGCTTCTCAATTTCATTTTTTTTATGGTGAGAGTATCTATAAGTTTTGATGTTGACTGGTTCAGTGTTTGGTTTTAGGGGAATTGAGTGTTCATGAGTTCTAGGTGGGGGGTAAAGAAGTAGGTGTTTGGAAGAGATTTGCATATTTATGTAGGGAAGTGATCATAGGTGATGGTTGGTTTTGGGTTGGGGCTGAGTGTTGTTCAATGGGTGGGTTTAAGGTCATGACAAATAGTCTAGCAATGGCCCCTTTCCAACCATATTGCATTAGTTTCCCTAAGGCCTTTGATATCATTCTTATAGAGACTTGCTTGCTCAACCCTCTCAAGTCAAACTTCTTTCTCTCTTTCTGTATATAGTCGGCATAGTTTCCTTAAAGTAAAAGGTCACAGGTGAGTAGCATTTCTCACAAACAGTCAGTTTTTTCCCATCAGCTACTGTCACAGTCATAGGTTTTACCTTGGACATAGGTAGTTTAGACTTTTTGGCTACCTTAAAATCTAGAAAGCTATGTATACTGCTTGTGTCAATCAAGATCATGATTGGCTTACCATGTAACTGACCCTTCAATTTTAGTGTATTATCACTAGGCTTTCTATCTACAGCATTAAGGGATAAGGTCATGTTCTCTAATGTTTTCTCTGGAGTTTCATTTTCAAGCTTCTCCACTTCATGCCATGCCTCCTCTTCCAACTCCCCTTCTTCTTGAGACTGTACTGCCATTAATTTCTTAGATGCACTTTGGTGACCTTGGAAATATTTGTCACCACACTTGTAGCATGTGCTAGGCAGTCTTTTTTGAAAGGAAATGTGCTGTTTTGTTTGTGTGTTGGGTGGAAATGGGTTGACTGTTTTAGGATTTGTGCTGGTCTTGGATGATGTCTTAGGTGTAGCATTTATGCGTATATTAGGTGGTCTAGTATGATTATAGGTTGAAGGTTTCCATGGTTTAGAAGTAGAGTTAGGTTTATGAACAGGTTTGCGTTTGGTAGCTGCTACATGTAACTCTTCCAGCCTTGCATGCTCTATTGCAGTGTATAAGTTTGAGGGTTTAAACATTTTGACAGCTGATCTTATTTCATCCTCAAGTCCCCCAATGAAGCAGGAGATATAACATGATTCATGTGAAGGGGGGTAAACCTTTCCCATTCTCTGTTTAAGAGACTCAAAATTTGTCTTGATAGTTATTGACAGTGCCAGTTTGCCTTAGGTTTTGTATTTCTTGCACAACATTTTCTTCTTTTTGATCCCCAAATATTTGGCAAATAGCCTTAGCAAAATCTTCCCATATTAGGGCGTCTCTTCCCTTGCTCCAATTAAGGAACCAAATCTCGGCTCTACCCTATAGAAATAAACTTGCTAGTAGTTCTACCCTCCTATCATTGGGTACCTCCAAAATTTGAAAATATTTATGTTGATTTTCTGTGTAATGAGAGAGCTTTTATTATTTCTTTCATACAATGAGATACAATTCACCCTTATTTATAGATGTTGGCTATTTCCAAAATACCTAAGCTACCCTTTACCGTAAACTATACTACTCATACATACAGCAATATATCACAACTCTCCCCCTCAAGTTGGCGCATAGATATTGAGCAAGCCTAACTTGCATACTAAGTTATGGAATATTCTGCTACTTAAACCTTTAGTGAAGATATCTGCCAGTTGATTATCCGAGGTTACATGAGAAAGCCTCAAGACACTTTGATTAATCTTCTCTTTTATGAAATGTCTATCGATTTCGATGTGTTTTGTTCTGTCATGTTGAACCGGATTTTGAGCAATACTAATAGCTGCCTTGTTGTCACAGAATAAGGTTGAAGCCCCAAACTCTGAAAGCTTCAATTCTTCCAATAGCTTATTCACCCACAACATTTCACAAACTCCTAAGGCCATGGCTCGATACTCAGCTTCTGCACTTGAACGGGCTACTACACTCTGCTTTTTACTCCTCCAAGTAACCAAATTTCCTCCAACAAAGGTACAATAGCCTGAAGTTGATCTTCTGTCATTTGGAGATCCGGCCCAATCTGCATCAGTATATATCTCAGTTTTAAGGTGGCCATACTTAGAGAAAAGTATGCCCCTTCCAGGTGCAGACTTCAGATACCTCAAAATACGAAAAACAGCTTGAAGATGAGAGTCATGAGGATCATGCATAAACTGACTCACAAGGCTAACAGCATACGCGATATCAGGTCTTGTATGTGAAAGATAAATTAATCTACCGACCAACCTTTGATATTGGCCTAGATCAACTGTCTTCCCAACTCCTGCCTGTAATTTTAGGTTGGCCTCAATTGGAGAATCAGATGGCTTACATCCCAACATACCTGTTTCTTCTAAAAGGTCT
>CANUEP010006630.1:0-15150 GCA_947857235.1 Jatropha podagrica
AGTTAATGATAAAATTGTAATTTATATTTAATTATAATTTTACCTAGATTATTAAGTATTGACTTAATTAATTTATATCTAAAATTTATTAAGATAAATGTTAGATTAAATAAACCTAATATTTTAATTATGATTTATTTATTTAAATAGTTAAATAAATAAATATAATTGATTAAATTGAAAATTCCAATAATATATGTATTATGATTTATTTATTTAAATTATTTAAATAAATAAATTGGCACATATCTATTTAGTTATAATTTATTTATCTAAAAGGTTTAAATAAATAATTATAATTAATTTATTTGTGACCTAGGATTTTCCTATGTAAGGTTTAATATACACTATAGACTGTACGAGAGTTGAACGTGAGAACAAGAGTTGTTGCTTATACCCACAAAACAAAATAGAGAGCCTACGACGACTAGCACCGTCATACGCTCTGATCTCTCAACTCAACCCCTAAAAGTAGTTTTAAAGTTTTTTGATTGTTTATTCGTGTGAATACTGCTAGAGGTCGGACGTTTGGACGGCTTGTGGTTTGCGACAACCTAGCCCTGTAGATCGAAATTTCGAAAAATCTGCAAAAATATATTCTTTTTAACTAATTTTATTGTCTTATTCGTTTAAATGGATCTCGATTGGTATAATTAATTATTTTAATTATATTATTCCGCTGCGCATATATGATATCGAAACCCAATAAGCAAACCATATTCACCTCCTGATTGCTTCCTACTAGAGTAGTAGGGATGGAATTCGATCCTTCTTCGAATTTGGTTACCTGATTGGGCTTGCCTACTGCTTGAGCCCATCTCTCTCTGTTGTAATGTGAAGGATTCGGATCAGACGGCCTCGAAGCATGCTTCGTCTTGTGTGTTTAGTGTGAAATCTGCTTATGCTTAGCTAGTTCGTGAGCAATCCAACCCTTCTTCCAGTATCTGGCGTCGAATATGGCAGTTGAAGCTTCCATAGTGGCTTCATAGATTTGCTTGGATGGCCTTGCATGGTAGAATCATGACCAAACTTGAACGCAACAGGCGAGGTTTTACCTTAGACCCCAGATGTTCTCTCTGTAGTGCTGCTATTAAGAATTTGTCTCATATTCTACATGACTGCATTTATGCGCAACGAGTCTAGGGTAGTATTTGGGTAACTAACTTTATGATTTTTTTCTCCACATGGCAAGTAAGAGAGTGGTTTACCCTTGTCTCTAATTTGCATAGCCCTCTGTTCTCCCACGGTTTACTTTGGTATATGGTGGATTTGGTGTTGGCAAAATTCCTACATTTTCCATAATGAATGCCCCTACCTCCATTCTAAGCTTTGCATCTTACATTCCCAGTTGGAGTTTATAATAGTGCCCAGAATGGGGTCCTACCTATTCCGACTTTAGGCCCCGTGCTGCTTTTCATGATGTTTGGTCTGTCCCCCATGCCAATTGGGTGAAGCTCAACACGGATGGTGCGGCGAAAGGGATTCGGATCATGGAGGATGTGGTGGTGTTCTTAGGGACTAGTGTGGTCATTGGTGTGGTGGTTTTGTCCTCAAGTTGGGGATTCATTCTTCTATGGAGGTTGAGCTTCATGCCCTCATCAATGGCTTGTAGCTTGCTTGGGAGTTGGGCTTTCTCAGGTTATTGCTGGGTTAGACTCCTTCTTGTCCACCATCCAGCCTGTGTCTGATCTAAATAAGCATAATATTAGGCTTGGGAATTTGATTTCTCAATGTCATTCCCTGTTCAACCGGAATTGGGAAGTCACCATGCAGCATTCTTATCGAGAACGAACCAAGTGGCAGATGGTTTAGCTAATTTGGCAATCCAGAGCGGATTGGGTAGGCATGTCCTCCTCCAGCCTCCTGCTGAGGTTATTTAGATGCTTTAGTGTAATGTTCATGGGGTCTCTTGGCCTCGTTGGGGCAACAGTTTGTCCTAGTCTTTTTTGGGCTCTTCCCTTCCCTTTTATCAGGAAAAAAAATTATATTTTATTATTAATAGATTTTTTTTTTTATTAAGCAACCTAACTTGTGGCTTAATAATACAATTGTTTTCTCTCACTCTTTTTCTCAAAACCTAAAATCTAAAAGCTCTCACATGAGATCTTACCAGTAGTCATCCTTCCCTTTTTTTGTTTTTTTGGCAAATAATCCTTAGATCTATATACAAATCTACGTTATTATCCCCCAAATATTGAGATTTATTTATCTTCATATCTTGGAAATTTGTTCTCAAATCTACTTTTAAGTTATTATTATCAATATTATGGTGATTTTGTTTAACTTGTTTTATTATTTAGATAATTATATAGAAAGAAATACAGATTTCTTTTCTAAAGAAGAAATTTTAAGGTAATCAGATCGAATTTTTAAAAAAACCATTGAGTTGAATAATGGTAATGAATAGCCATCAAGTGAAGCAAATGATCACCTATAATCCAAATATTATGCTCTGTAAACTCGATCAAATACTTCAAATCAAGATGGTGTTTTTTAATTCTTTGTATAAGTAGTTTATTATTAAACTTGCTATACAAAAATATAGGAACATATTGATCTATATCTCATGTTTGTTTTCAGTTTCCACTTAATAAAATTTCTAATTTGATTTCTTTTAAAAAAAATTATTTTTTTACTCTGGCAATATTAATTTGATTAATGTCACTAAGTGAATTATAGATGCCTTCAGTAATTTCTCAGATACAAATTATTTTGTAAGTATCACTTTAATAAAATACATCAATCTTTTACCATGAGTTATATACTTAAAACATTTCTTACCACAAGTTATATACTTCTCTTATCATTAATTGTTTTTCGTCTAACTAATAAAACATTGATTAATTATTTTTATCAAATTTACATTTTTTTTTTAATTTTATTAATAGCAAATATTTTTAAACTATTAGAGAAAAAAAAAAACAAAGATCATATGGTCATTTTTAGAAAAATATATGAATTCATAAAACTTTCATTTTTTTTCAAAATAGTTCAAAATTATAGTTTTATTAATACTGATATATATTTAAATGAAATAAAGACTTATAATATCACTAATGCAAACATGAATTGTTTTAATTTATTTGTCACGTCTAAAAGTTAAAAACAAAAACTTTCTCTAACACTATTGTTTATTTAGTCTGTGAGTCAAATGTGTTAATGAATTTAGAAAATACAAGTGATCATGCGTTAAAATAAAATAAATAGTCAAATTTAGTCTCTCCTAATTTTTGAGACCAAATTTAGAATTACTTCCATTTATATCTTAATACCAAAAATTGCAAAAGTAATTTATTGTTTTTCCCCTTGATACTTAAGTAATTAAGAAAAATCCAGATTATTTCCATTTATTAAACTGCCTTTATACTAGTTTGAGGAGAATTTTATTATTTTTTTCTTAAATGGCTCTCTCTCTATTCAATACATTCCCTATTTTCTTTTCTTTTTTTTTACATAGGTCGGTTCATAATGGGAAATTCCCACTACCTAGTGAACATATAAAAAAAATACATTTTTCTCTATTCATTAAGATTTTCTTAATGTTGTAAGGCTGTAATTGCTCCGTAAAGCTCGCTTGATCTCATTTGATAAGCTTATCGAGTCAAGTTATCAAGCTCAGCTCATTAATTCACGAGCTAGCTTTTTAGAGCCGAACTCATGAATTAATTTAATAAGTCAAAATCAATTAAACTTATATTAAAATGACATCGTTTTGGTTTTATAGATTTTAATTTCAAGCTGAAACTTAAATATTTTATAGTTATCGAACCAAGCTCAAGCTAGACTATGTTTAAGCAAGTTGAAATGAGCTTGAGTTTAAGCACATTCTTATTGAACCCAGCTCTAGCTCACTAGAATTTTGCTCAACTTGTTCGCATCAAGTTAAAAAAAAATTCATTAATTATTCTTAAATGGTTCTCTCTCTCTGTTCAATACATTCCCCACTTTTCCTTTACAACTGTGTCGCTCAAACTTAAGATCGAAGGAAAATTTTCCAATACATTTACCACTTTGCCCCCATCCTTTTCATCAAAGTATTCGCTTAATAAAATTTAACATAGTTTGCCCCTTCCCCATTGTAAATCCTAGCTTCGTCCCTGAAAATACCCCTTGTTTTTCATGGCAGATTTCTACAAATCCAGGTTGAGGTTTCCTCATTTCTTTGAAGTGCTAATAGGCATGGCAACCAATTTATTTTGATCTGAACTGAATTAGAATCAAATCATACTATACATGAATTAGAATCATACCGAAATTATTGGTTTAGAATTATGAATCTAACCAACGATTCTGTCCAATTCGAAACGTAAATTTTTTTTTTTTATTTTCAAATTGATAATCACTTAATCTAATTTAAACACTTTTAAAAATTTAAATAATATTTTACTAAATGATACACTTAACTGAAAATATACTTTTCTTGAAAAATTAAAAATCTAAAAAAAATAAAATGGTTAAAAAAAGTGAAAATTAATATTTAGTCTAAAATTATATTGTTTTAGTTATTTTTTCCCTTTTAAATTGTTTACTTAGTTCAAAATTACATTATTTGAAGCATTTTTTCAAAATTTTCTAACAATTTATTTAATTAATAACATTTAGATAAAATAAAAAAAATTTGTTTTATTATTTTGTAAAATTATTAATTTTATTCTTATACGAGCATAAGCATTCTAAAATTTATTTTAAATAAAATTTACCAATATTTTTTAAACTCATTAATTTTTTGAAAGAATCAAATTTAAAAAAATAATACATATATCGCCAAAAATTTGGAACCAGCCAGAACTAACGGCTCAAAGGCAGGTTCAGATTTGATGTTTTAAACCTTTTGTACCTCAGTTTTGTGAATCAAAACCAGCAGTTCAATAAACCAGTCATGTCTAGTTGTTAAGACTTTTTTATTCAAACCCGACCACTAGGCCATTCAACGCCTACAGTCAGATAGATGAAAATACCCATAATTTTTCATAGCAAATATCTGCAAACCCAAATTGAGGAGTGCTTGTTTCTTTGAGTTGCTAAGACTTTCTCTCAGTTGATAATCCAACGCCCCCGAATATATTCAACGGTGCATCCGGCAATGAGGATAACGGGAATGATTAATTAAACATCAAATGTTGCAGCTATGTATCCGACCTGTGTCAATCTTTCCTACAGAAAAAAAATATGAAATCAATTTGGAAACCGATTATGGGCACCATCGATTAAGTCGTGAAATGGAATAGGATGGCTTTCGTAGATGAGAAAGGCTTATATAGAAGAAATACAAACCGTTAGAAAGAGACATATCTCTCCCCTCCCCCATGTTACAGTTTACTCTAGCCATATTACAAGCAAGCCCTCGGAACATTACAAATAAATCTTTGGTTAATTACAATAATACTCCTAATAAATTGTTAAGGGCCTTCCGACCTTCTTCTTCTTTTTTTTCCAGAAATTATGTAATGAGAAAAAATAGGTACAACAAAGTTATTTCCTTCAATGCCAAGAATAACTGCTTATCCAATTTTCTCTTTGCTTTGTCCACAATTCTTTTCATGGGTGGCCAAAATAAAGCTTCTACTCAAAATATGAGGTCATGCAACTCTCTCTTCTTTCTTTTCTTTTCTTCTCTCTTTTTCCTCCTCTTCTCATTTTGACCAATCAAGCAAAATGAAGCAAATTCATGATCAATCCCCACATAGGCTTTCCACCTACCTTTCTTTTCTTTAGCTCGCCTTTTTGCTGTCTCCCTCTTTCTTGCAGTACAATCTCGATTTCATAATTCATCCCCTGTTTTTCTTAGCTTTAAATTCATGCCAACAAACATATTGACCCATATAAACTTTTAAATCAATTATTAAATGTTTATTAGATAAAATTGTATATTATTTTAATTTTATAATAATTGCGTATGCAGCCAAAATAAATTTAGTAATTATTATATTTGTCTATAAATATAAGTTGTTTTAGAGTATTAAAGAATAATTAATGAATTTTTTTCAATTTCCCTTTTCTATCCTTATTCACAAGATAGTTAGCTTCAAATTTATAGATACAATTACCTATAACCAAAATTATTAAAGGGTAAAAAGAAATTTAAATGCATACCATGAATCAAAATGGCCAATTATTTTGGACCACGTCGAAATAGAACCTAACCCACTGAATTAAACCAGCGGTTCTTGACACATGCATTAGGTTAAACCTGACCCATAAGCGAGAAGCTCTCGAAACAGAGATTTTCCCTGTTCTTGTCAAGAATACTTTCAACCAAACAGATAATTCTGAGGTGGGGAGATTCAAATTTTCAAAATGAAAAGATTTAGAATGCTCTCCACATCAAACATACACGAAATCGAACATGAAGGACCCACATTTATGTAAAAATAAGAACCCAGTTCAATTTCAAACACCATTTTTTTATGCACTTACCTTAGAAGATGCCTTTTATTTTATGGTAAGAACAGAAAGAACCAATTTTCAAATTCCAATCTTGAGCTTTGTTGAAAATTATCTACTAGAACGCCAAAATACAAAAAAGATGATATGCAGGAGGAAGATCCTTTCCTTTCAAACAAGGTACTAATATAATTTCCATAAGTTTTATAAACGCAAACTGACACTAGATAAAAATTCTCATACAATAACTATTAACATTAATGTTCTAAGGGGAGAAAAACCCTTCAAATTTTGAAGCAAGAAAAATAAAATCAAATGAAAGAAAATAAAAGAAAAGAAAAGAAGCAGCACAATCACTCTCCAGCTACAAGCATCCTACTAAAAAGGAGACATTGGTTGAACCACATAAGATTGCGAGGAAAATAATGACTCGAGCACCAAAGTGTCTGCCAAACACATCCAGAGGGACCATTACAATTGAGCCTCTTAATTTCGGCTTTAACAAACATGAGTAGCAATAGTTGGAAAGCTATTTGATACATCAAGATCAGATATACCCTCCTTGAATGACCCCATCCGACACTTTTTCACATCGACCATACTTGAGTTCATGACACCTTGACACGAAAAAAGCCAACTAAATGCAAAAAAGAACTCAGCCATCAAAGCACCTGCAGAACTTAGAAGCACTTCCTGTGGACGATGGATGGACCAGACTCATCATACTCCCCCTTGGAAATCCACATCTGATATAAAACAATCGGGTCTCGTCAGTCTTAAGCTAAATTTACAATATATACAAGTAAAACCCAAAAATCTCAGAAAGAAATTTCACCTGTTGGAAGGTGCTAAGAGATGCAAGGATAGATCCTCCAATCCAGACACTGTACTTTCTTTCAGGTGGTGCAACCACCTTAATCTTCATACTGCTTGGAGCAAGTGCAGTGATCTCCTTGCTCATACGGTCTGCAATGCCAGGGAACATAGTGGAACCACCACTGAGCACAATATTACCATAAAGATCCTTCCTGATATCCACATCACACTTCATAATAGAGTTGTAAGTAGTCTCGTGAATTCCTGCAGCTTCCATTCCAATGAGAGATGGCTGGAACAGGACTTCAGGGCATCGGAATCTCTCTGCTCCAATGGTGATGACTTGCCCATCAGGAAGCTCGTAGTTCTTCTCAACTGAAGAGCTGCTCTTGGCAGTCTCAAGTTCTTGCTCATAGTCAAGGGCAACGTATGCAAGTTTCTCTTTCATGTCACGGACAATTTCCCGTTCGGCAGTTGTAGTGAACATGTACCCTCTCTCAGTGAGGATCTTCATCAAAGCATCAGTGAGATCACGACCAGCAAGGTCAAGACGGAGGATGGCATGTGGTAGAGCATACCCCTCATAGATTGGCACAGTATGACTCACACCATCACCGGAATCCAGCACAATACCTATCACAGATGAAAAGCAATTCAATACAAGAATATCTATAAAATAATAAAGGATTCACAATATTGGAATCAACTGATACGAACCAGTTGTACGACCACTGGCATACAAAGACAAGACAGCCTGAATGGCAACATACATTGCTGGCACATTAAATGTCTCAAACATGATTTGGGTCATCTTTTCTCTGTTGGCTTTTGGGTTGAGAGGAGCTTCAGTGAGAAGCACTGGGTGTTCCTCTGGTGCAACACGAAGCTCATTGTAGAAAGTGTGATGCCAGATCTTTTCCATATCATCCCAGTTGCTGACAATACCGTGCTCAATTGGGTATTTCAAGGTCAAAATACCTCTTTTGGATTGGGCTTCATCGCCAACATAGGCATCCTTCTGACCCATCCCAACCATAACACCAGTGTGTCTGGGCCTACCAACTATACTGGGAAACACAGCCCTGGGAGCATCATCACCGGCAAACCCAGCCTGCACAAATAACCTTCTTCAGCAAAATGACACAACAAACGCACAACTAAGTCTCACAACCAGCAATACGTGAACTTACCTTCACCATTCCAGTTCCATTATCGCAAACAAGGGGCTGGATATCCTCAGCATCAGCCATTTTCTAACAACCTGGGTAACAATACAGAGAAATGAGTGAAAATGCAGAAAACGCATGCTTTATTCCTACTTTAAATCACTGCACAGGCCATTTCTCAAATCCTCATTTTCTTAGTCAATTTACAAACAGCATCTGGAAATCTACATACAACTCCCACAATCCAGAATCATTTGCATATAAGCATGACATAGGGCAAGCAACAGAATTGCTTCATTTACAACCATACAAGCAAGCTCCTATTTCACGTCATTACAATACTAATACAGTAATCCGAAATTAATTTTAGATTATCTTGTATAATTGGAAAACAAAATCCCGTTTTCAGCATTAAATTTTTATAACTTCCAACCCTGCAAAGCTAAATCTAAAGTCACCATCATTGTAATCGTTTCTTTCACACAACTAATCAACTTCACACTTTCACTTACAGTTCACAGGCACATGAAATAGTACAATAAATTAACAGACAAGTTCTACAAAACGAAAAAAATAAAATAAAACCTAAATGCATAAGCAGATCAAATCGTATAAATACAGATCCAGATACGAGAAAACAAGATCAGAAAATAAAATCAAACAATTATAGGCAAGAACTTCAGCTTCAGATCTCACCCACTTCGAAACCTACAAACTGACATGCTATATCTAGCTCCAGATCTCACCTTCAATAACACAAAAGGACGCAGAAAATCCTCAGATCGGCTATATATAATCAAATGATAAACCGATCAAAACAACCAATTTCTCGTCTCATACTAAAAAAGCGACAACATATAAAATCACGATCTACGAAGAAACCAACAGCAAAAAACCGAAATTAGAGAGAAACATAGATCGAAGCTTACCTCAAGATAACGAAAAGACCGAAGAACAATCGAAATGAACCAAGCGAATCCGCTTGGCCTGGCTGTTTTCGCTAGGAAAGAAGCGCAGAGAGAGAGAGAGTGAGGTAGAGAAAAAAAATGACGAGTAAAGGCCAATAGCAAAGAATGGTGTCTATATATAATGTGGATTTTTGAAATGCAAATGAAATTTGGATTAAATTAAGAATTGGTAACAGAGAGAAAGAGGAATCATTTCCACCACGAGAAAAGATAGGGTGACCTGGCTGACAGCCTTTTCCTACATCTTCCATGTTCCATTGATTTTTCTGATTTAATCACAGCCGTCGAATTATTACTATTATTATTATTAATTATTATTTATTATATCCTACCGGCTGGGCATGGGCTTTTTGGTCGGTTCAGCTTATGCGGTGCTGTCTTTGAGAAGACAAGCGGGCTGGTTAGTTTGGATTAGACCGGTTGGCTGGTCAAGGGAATGTCTTGCGTTTGAGTTTGATATCTTTCCAAAATTCAATTGCGGCTAGCGAGCTAAGTTCAGCCTGTGATAAGATTTGGCTCGGCTCGGCTCGGAACTTTCTACAAGGTTTGAAAGTGTATAATAATTGGGTTTTTTCTTCTTTTTTTTTTTCATTTTGAAAAAAGGAAAAAATATTGTCGTTTTGATTGATTTTAAGTAAAATATTCCCTCGTAGCCTATTTAGTAGTTGCCACCATTTTTCAGAAAAGAGATGTGGAAGGAATTTCACTTATTTCTATAATTGATAATATAGTTGCTTGCAGTTTTATTGTTAAATTTTTAATTGCTCAAAATAAGAACAAAATGAAATAATCATAATTTGTAGTTTAACAAATTTTGGAAACTAAATGTTAATTTAGTATTTAAATTAATGATTAAATTAAAGAATTTAATAATTTATAAAATGAAATATTACAAATATCGTGAACACATCAAAACATAACATAATATAGTGGTAAGTATTTGTTTAACCCGACAATATACACAGATTTAAATCTATCTCTTCGATGCTGATAAAAGAATGCTTGTTATTTCAAATTTTTAAATAGAAATTTTGAATTAGTGAATTAGATTAAATAATCAATTTTTAAAAATTAAAGAGTATGGAGATTAACAAATGAAAATTTAATCAAATGCATTAATTATCCTTTAATTTGGAATAAGTCAAGCATTCACTAATCAAAATTTTATTACTTATAATATAATAGAGGTGTATGATAGAAAAATCATATTAATTCAAATAAAAATTTGTTCTAGAAACTTAAATTTTAAGAAAAGTATTAATCTCAATTTTGAAGCATCAACCAATCATGTGTTTGTTCCTTAGGGTTAATAAGGCATGATGTGATCCATATTTGGTTCATCATCTAAAGATAGAAAAAATATGAAGCGCAAAACTACTTCTACCTCTGAATATAAGCAATATATTTTAAAAAATTTAAATAACTTTCTACCTTTAAAACCAGTTATATTCATTTGTTATTATATCATCTAATTTGAAGTGAAATTAGTTTTTATATTTGTATATGTTGGCAGTGTTTGGCAACAGTTTTTTGAGTAGTTTTTAGAGTTTTAATTAGTCAAAATGCTGAATACTTTTTAAAAAGTTATTCGATAATATAATGTTTGGACTAGTTTTTAGATGTTATGGTAATTTTTTGTGAAAAGTTAATTCATGTAACATTTCACTTTTAGCGTTTCATGAAACGCTACTCAAATAGCTAACAGCTATCAAAATAACTAATTTTACCGAACAACCCGTTGTTATATAATTATAGAGTATGTCATAATTTCACTTTTATTATTGTATATGATTTTTTGAATAAATAATAAATTTAGAATTATATTCCATTTTAAAAAAAATATTTACAATATATATGTAGTCTTAAAGATAAATAAAGTTATTTTTAAGAAATTAAAAGAAGAATTAATAACATAAAAATTATTTTTTTTGGAAAAAAAAGAATAAACGACTGTTTAATTGGCTAATCTGATAATACAAGTTGATATATTGTGATGTCAATTAAATTAGAATTCTATATCTATACAAAAAAATTTTAACCTCTAAACATTAGTAAAAGCTTAACATGAATTATATATTGTTGTGAAGTTATTTGAAATTCAGATTAAACAATTTATTCAAATATTTTAAAGAAATCAAATTTAAACTTAATTTTTAAATTCATTTGATAAAGTGAAATTAAATTTAACTTGTTTAATATTCTCAAAAAAAAAAATTAACTTGTTTAAACTCATAAATTAGTTTGTATATAGTTTAATTGGATCTTATTTAAGGCAAATGTACTTGAATTTAGTGTCACGTAGGATTAGAATAGTTAGATTACGCCACATAATATTTAAAAATACTTTAAAAATTTATAAATGTTTAATTAATTTTTTTTATTTCCTATCGACTGAAATTAATTCATAAATAAGTGAAAAAAATATAAATGTCAAGACATAATAATAATAATATAAAAACAATAACCATTTGACTAAATAAATAATTAGCACAATAAAAATAAGGTTTAATATAATAATTATTTAAAAAGATTTAATTAAATTTGTCAAATTAAATTTGACAATTCAAAATTATTTATGTAAAAATCAATTATATAAATATTAAAATATTTTAATAAAAAGTGAGATATAAAATGTAAATTAAATATTAAAAAACCAACATTTATTAAATCTATGTGACCATAAGCAAGTAGCTACTTTGTATATAACGTATAATTAAGTACCCATTTTAATACAATTTTAATGAAAGAACGAACAATATTAAATATTTAAGATTTTAAATTAAAATATATTAATTTTTAAATAATTATATGAATGTTAATTGTTTAAGTTTATGATAAACAAATTTAAGACTCATCAGTGTTTTGTAAAAAAGAAATATTTACGTATAAACATATAATAAAATATACTAATAATTTGATATAAAATAAAATAATACTTAATAATAACAAATAATTTCATGCAATTCTTTTAGAATCTTCTATAATTAATTAATCTAAATATATTTTAGAAAGTTTTATATGTGGGCCATGGGTATACTTTGTTTCGAAATGTGGGCCATGTGTATGCTTGACTTGACATGTAAGTGGAGGGCGGTAGAGGGCGGTATTGGGAGGTTTTGGCTTTTGATTGAAAAAAAAGACGTGTAATCAATCAACTTTCAAATGTAGGGAGGCAAGGGCGGTGTCCTTCCTTCGACCTTGACGTCGCAGCCTTCACACAAATGTCGTTAGTCACGACCTGATTAAGCTTTGTAACTATGACCTCGCTATCAGTTTGGAAATAAATAATTTCGGACTTATTAGGTACTAAATAAGCAATTAAAAAAATTAATGCTTTTTAATTTCTAACCTAAAAGATCGTGAATCATTGGATCTGCCTATAAATTTTAAAAGACATAAAACCATTATAATGAAAAAGTAAATTAGATTGTGTGTATTTGGAAGAATTGAAAAGTAATTTTGTTGATAATGCTTTAATTAGAAATGGAAAAAAAAATTTTTGACAAAAGCTTTGAAATGGGGCAACTTGAAAAGAAATTGAAATTAATTTATTTGTTTGAGCTATTGAGCTTGATTCCTTCTTTGGCTTGACTTGTTAGATTGTTGTTTGGCCTCATCTCTAATTTTCATCTGAATCTTTATGTATTCTTCAAATGGTTAATCATGTGTTTCAAAAACCTCAAACTATAGTGTAAATAATACCCATAAAAATTGATTGTAAGAATGGTAATAAGACTAATCAAGTGCGAGTTACATCCACCTCATTTTTGTCCCACCACTTATCAATTTTCTCGTGTCCTCGCTTTATAATCTGATATATATTATCCTTTTTTTCTTAAGTGGTTCAATACTACCTGAAAGGCATGGGATGACCAATATGATAGCAAAAGCGAAAAAATGCGTAGAAAAATTATAGTAAAATATTTCAAAAAATTTTAATTTTTCTATAATTAAGTATAATCTCATTACATGATCATTTCACATATAATGGGAGTAAACACTATCGTATATTCTTTTAGCATGTTTTTCTCTATTTTTCCTTTCTTTCTGCTAAAACTCTTTATCTGATTCTTATCTGTAAAACTTAGGCTTGGATTGAATATAGAATAAGAATTGGAAGTGCTCTCTCTAGTAGAGGAAGAAGAGGCTGGCTTTTGTGGTGAATATTACCCTAGAAACAATAATACTCAATTATGAGTTTTGTCTTGTGGGCATATTCTTAACCTTAAATCCTATTAATATCCTTCAATGAGGAATGCTTTCGCAGATCCATGGCACCTTTTAGGAGGGATTCATATTTCTTATCAAGGTGCAAAAATGTATCTCTTTCGTTTCTACAATGAGATTGATTTAATATATGTCATGATTAGTTCTCCGTGCACTTTAATAAACACCTCCTTGGTTGCCATTAACTGAAGTATGTAAGATCCTTTATTTAACTTATTTAGTTTCTTTTGACGATGGAGCCTAAATTCATGAGGATTAGGGTTTGCCTAAACATCAAGCAACCTTTGAGACGAAAGAACAAATTAGGTTGCGTTAATTCTTTGTATTTTTTTCATTATGTGATGTTAACAATCCTTTATTTTTTATGGTAAACTTGGCCATATAGACAGCTTCTGTGAGATGCAACTTCAACAATAAAGGTTAATTACTAGTTACGTGATGATTAAAAAGATTTTGTTACCATTTTTAGTGAGCTAGGAAGGGAAGTCAAACTCCTATCATGCAAAATTTTGAAGGTGCATAAGTTTATAGATTCTTTTATAAGCCAAGTAGGGCATGATAATCATGAGTAGAGAATGTCAAGAATTATGAAAATGGATCGTAATATTATGGATTTAAATGAGAAGAATATGACCAATCTTGAGAATAAAGCTCCTAATAGGCCTAAAGATGTCAAGAAAAGGCCTAGAAAACAAAATAGTGTTGTTCTGAAGGATTCAACTGAAGTAATATAATAAATTTTATTGGCTAGTCCTATTGAACAATACAGTTCTAAGTAATGAGAATCATAAGTTGAAATTGTTGGGGTTTCGCCACACCTTGCACAATTTGTGTTCTTAAGGAATTAACCTTGAGTGACAAGTCAGATGTAGTATTTTTTTTTTTTATTGAAACGTTGACATAAGGCAGCATATTGAAGCAAGTATGATATTAACTTGGTTTTTCTAATAATTTTGGTGTAGATCGTTTTAGTATAGGAGGTGAACTAGTAGTTCTAAGATATAATTTAAATATTTAGATTACAAGTTATCATATTAACTTCATTGATTGTAACGTGGATATTGAACGGAGGCAAGTTTGGGTAACTAGTTTTTATGGTTTTAGTGAAAGAAGTAGAAGAACATAACCTTAAAATTTATTAATGGCTAGCCCATAGAGATTTAAAGCCAAAGTTATGTTTGAAGGATTATAATGATATGTTAAGACAAGATGAGAAGGTAGGTGGAGAACCTCAATGTCAATACTTATTGGAAGGCTTTTGCTAAGCAATGTCTAATTGTTATCTTAATGAAGTGTTATTAGTGGTTCTCCTTTTACATGGTTTCAATTCAAAGATAATCATTGCTATTAAGGAATAACTTGATTGGTGCATGGCCAATTTAGATGAGTTCCTCTTTTCCCAAAATCTCATTTTTCAGATGGTAAGCATCCTGATTTTTAATCATTATCCTTTAATTTTCCAGACCTTACAAGACTAGACATTAAATAAAATGTGGCGGTTTAGATTCAATAGTATTTTGTTTCTCAAAAAGGGGGGGGGGGGGGGGCGGGTGGGGTGGGGGGTGTGTGGGGGGGGCGGTAAAAAAAGT